>QRFJ01000678.1:335806-456058 GCA_006176705.1 Cocos nucifera | reverse complement strand
ATGGTGAGAAGAAGGGAGAGGCAGCCTTGGGCGTGGGGTTCTCAAACTTAATCTGAGTTAGGCGCAAGGTCTTATTTATAGACTGTCTGTGATCCAATTTCTCTTCTTCCCAACCAATCATAACTCTTTGTGAAATCAGATCCAAATCTGATTGGTGGGAATAGAGTCCCCTGGATTCCTCCTTAGAGGGTGCCTAAGATCAATCAAAGTTAGTCTTAGGAGAACTCTTATTGGAATCCAAAAAGGAGATGGAGTCCTTGTCCAATAAGGACTCCTGGGCGCCTCCAACTTGGGCACACGCCTAGGGTGGCGTGCGCCCTCCTTCTTGCCAGGTTCTGGTAGGAGGACAAGCCCCCACCAGCTCTCTAATAGGTGCATGACATGTGATCAAAAGTCAAAGTGTCAATGGTCAACATTTGACCAGTCAAAGGTAGACTTTTGACCAAAGTCAAAGAACAAGAAATGGCAGGTGACCAAAAATGGCAGGTAATGTCTTACAAAATAAGACAACCTTTTTTGACTTGGACAACCTCCAGTCAGACCATATGAAGGATTCTGATTGAGCACAAACTCCTTTGGCTCAGTCAGGACAACTAATTTATGATAGCAAAAGAAGAACGTTAGGTTCAATCGAGTGCTAGCACGATTTTCTTGAACCTAATTGAATCTCATTTAGATCAATTGAACTAGACCAGTTCAATTAATGATCACCAGATTTAAACTTTTGTTTGTGTGACCCAGTTAGGTTTAGTTCTATATGGTAATGGGATATGTCATGATCTCTATCATCGACATCATCGAAACTCCTTTCGATGGATCAGAACTCTTCTGATTCGAACAGCTAGAATGATTGATCATCTAAATCATTCTAATTGCTCCCAAAATCCACCGTGACACCTAGCAATATATGGTGGCAACCCATCAGAGCTGAATGCGAACCTCTTGGTGCAGTGATAAACATCATAAATTCACCAATAGAAGTATTAATTTATCAATTAATTGATATTAATTTTTAAGAATTAATAATCAATTTATATATAATTTTTAAAAAATTCATATTTTTATTAATTAAAAAATTAATTAAAAAATAATAAAAAATAATAAAAATTAAAAAATAAAATTTTATTGTCAATAAAAAGAGCTCATTTTTCTGATCACAACGAAATAAATTTCAAGTAAAACGGAGCTAAAATGAAAAAGATATGAATTTTTAAAAAATATAAATTAAATAAAAATTAAATAAAAAAGAAAACGGCTCAGCCGGCTCCGCAAGCCGAGCCACCAAGCCAAGCCGAGCCATCAAAGCCGACTCAGCCGTTGAAGCCATCAGTCGGTCCACGATTCAGGCGTGGACCGCCAGCTCAGTAAAATCCGGCGAATCAGAGATTGCCACGTGGCGGACCTAGACCCTTAAAGGGTCTACAGAAATTTATCGCGGCTCACAGGGCAATCTGGTCATTTCACTCGACGACAGAAGCGCTGATTGGCTGCGGTGTGCGGTGCGGCCGGTCCATCCGGTCCATGGGAATAGTAATTGCGCGATCGGACGGCTATGGTTGATTGCGGTCATGATCGGATGGCGGTGGTGATTTCTAGGCTTGATTCAAATTCTATTAAGCTATCTAGCGTGATCCAACGGCCAGAAAACCCAGTGATGAAGATCTGACGGTCCATCTCTCTCTTGGTGCCAAACTCACCTTCTCCCTCTCCTCTCCATGTCCAAAAGAAGTTTTGGACCTTGGTTGGTGCAATCCAGATCAAAGAAAGGCGACTGAAAGCTAGAAGGTTGCGCTGCTGCAAAGGGCGACTGCTGATCTTCAAAAGGAGTTTTGAAGATCCTCCAGATCAGATCCAGATCTAATTTTTGGAGGCGTGATAGAGAAGAAGAGGATCTCTAGATCTAGTCTGAGTGGATACCGGTAGAGGCTAGGCACTTGCATGGCTAGATCCAGAACCTTTCGCTGCAAACAGGATCATCAATGGATAATAGGATTACCCAAATCAGATAAATTAAATTTGATTTAATTTATTCTTATTTTATTTTATTTATTAAAATAATAAGAATCAAATCTGAAACATCCCAAATTTGATATAGATCAAAGAGAAAAATTTTTGAAATATATCTCTTGATCTGATCAGATCTGAACGAACCTGGACCAGGAAATCAGGATTTTCCTTCAAAAGATTCTCTCTTTAAATCTCTTAATTTTATTTTTTTTTTTAATTGATTCTCCATCTTTAAATACCTTTAGAGAAGGTTGGAGTGAGAGTTCTTAGCCTTTGGAAGCTTTGAAATAGCCGTTGGGGTCAAAAAATAGCCATTGAAAAACTATCCGTTGAAGGCTGTCTGTGTAGATCGAGATCTCTTAGTTTTTCATGAGACCTCTTGTCAGATTTTGAGACCTCTCAATTTTTCATGAGATGTCTTGTCAGAATCATGAGACCTCTCGAGAAATCTACGAGCCTCTCGCTCTCAGAGCACAGAAATAAAATTTCTATCTTCTGAGAATGAGATGTCTCGAGTTCAACTTGAGACCTCTCGAGATTGTGCTAGAATATTGTTTCATTATGCCAGACCACTCGAGAGCTCTCAAAAAAAATTCGAGACATCTCGAAAAATCTTGACTTCATTTTTGTTCAATGTTTGACCTTCCAAACTTGCATTTCTTGACCCTAAATTCTTTTAAACATAATTGCTTCCTTCAACTTTAATTTCTCTTCTTTCAATCATACTTTCTTCATACCAAGCCATCCAAATATGTGTTAATTTGCTCTTTTAAGTATTTTGGCATGGCATCTTGAGAGGATTTATCTTTGAGATAAATTCTTCATTTTGGATACTTGAAAAATTTTACATATATTCTTAAAATACATGATTAGATGCATAATATACTCAATATTTTAGAATCATCAAAATCAATCTTAGGGTCAACACCTTGAATGCTCCATAACTATTTTAGCTCGATAATAAAAGACTGTAAATAAACATCAATATCATTACCTACCTTTATCGATCTAGGGATGAGTACTGTCATGAAAGCAAAGGATTTTTTTATACACATTTATGGTGGAAGGTTGTAAACATGAATAAATACTGGCCATACACTATAGACGGTATTCATATGCTTGAATGGATTGCCATCCCATGTTCTTGGCTGTCTTTGCCCTCCCCTCATCTTTTCGACTGCCCCTCTCTCACTCAATCTCCATCGTCGGCGAGGCTGAACCCCCTCCCTGATCCCTCTCTCCCTCTCTCGATCTCATCCCTCATTGGTAAGGTCGGACCCCTCCTCCCTCTCTCCTCTCTGGATCTCCCTCGTCGGTGATGGTGGCAAGGTGAACCCCTCCTCCTTCTCTCACTCTCTCGATCTCCCTCGTCGATGAGGCTGGACCCCCTCCCTCCCTCTCTCTCTCTCGGTCTCCCTTGCCGACGACTGCGACGAGGTCGGACCCCCTCCCTCCCTCTCTCTCTCTCTCTTTCTTAGTTTTAGATCCCAAAATCGGGTCCAAATACCCAAGATCCATTAGGATCTGGGATTGATACTTCAAGTATGGACCTATCGGATATTCGGATTTGAGGCTGGTACCAGTAATTAAAATCAGGTTTGAATTTGAATATTCAAGTTTTGATCCGAACCTGACCCATTGATAGGTCTAGTCCAGTGATTAATAAATAATACTATAAAATTAAAATAAAAAATATACCTATGACTATAGAGAGGGGGTCACACTGAAAGCTCCGAGGATCATCGGTGATGGTGCTGGAGGAAGATGACGACACTAGAGATAACCTATGAAACAATAGCAAGATAGTGAGATAGAGAAAGAAGAGAGAGAAAAAAAAAGAGAAAAGAGAGAGAGAGGGGGGAGCGGGCCCGGAGGGGTGCCATGATGGGGAGGCTAGGGATGGGGAGGGCAGCGGGCGAGCGGTCGGGGATGGGAAGGGCAGGGGCAGCGATCGAGATGGGGAGGGCAAGGGGCGATGGGTCACCGGGGATGGGGAGGGTAGGGGCGAGCGGTGGCGGCCGAGAATGGGAGGGCGGGGGCCAAGCGGTCCGGGGATGGGGAGGGCAAGAGCGCGGCGATCGGGGATGGGGAGGCAGGGGGTGGACGACCACGATCGAGGATGGGGATGGTGGGGAGCGAGCAGCCGTGGATGGGGCCCGCCCATTGCCTGGGGATGGGGAGGGTGGGGGGCGGGTGGCCACAGCCGGGGATGGATGGTCTCACCGATGATGGAGAGGAGGGGGGAGGGAGAGAGCATGCACATGGAAGGAAAGAAAAATTGAAGTTTTTTTAACCTAACTTAGACAGCAGTTTTTAAACCACGGTCATAGATCTATGGCAGCGATTATGGTAAACCACTACAATAGATCTACGGTAGTGATTTATAACTGCTGCCATAGATCTATAGCAGCGATTTTTAATAACCACTGCCGTAGGTTGAAAATAATTTTTTTTAATTTTTTTAAATATTATATAATTTTAAAATTTAATGTCCATCTTCATCATTCATTATCTAAATAATTATCATTAGAGTGTCATTATAAAATGTCACCTCGATCTGATGGCCCTAGCTTCATTAATTAGAAAAATTTGATTTCGATGATCACGAACGATGATGCGATGATTGATAGATGAAGACCTCCGATTGATCCAAAAATCTATAATGATGATTTTGATGATATTTGTAGCATAATATCAAAGTTTTATTTCAATCAAATATCGTTATCATGATCAATTTAGTACGAAATGATTTCAATCGTTAAATTAGAAACAAGCGATCAAAGGGCTAAACGACGTTCAATTCTGAGATAATCTTTTAGTTAAATGATCTTTGCTATAATTTTAATCATTTTATATGATGATGATAACTAAATTTAAATTATTTTCGTATGAACTATTCACATTAAGCAGATATTGCAAAAGCACGAGCATATATATAACAACCCATGGAATTTAAGAATGGTTATCAGGCGATGTATAGTTTTAGATCATTCTTAGTCTCATGAGTTGAATTTTATAATTATCACCATAATAATTGATTAAAGTAGTAGCTAAGATCATTTATAAAAAAAATTATCTTATAATCGGACACCGTCTGATCCTTTAATCACTCATTTATCATTTAACGATCGAAATTAACCTATACTAAATTGATCGAGATAACGATATCCGATTGAAGTGAAACTTTGATAATACACTATAAACATAATTGAGATTATTGTTGTAGGTTTTTGAATCTTTTGGAGGTCTCCATCTATCAGATCATCGTATTATCTTTCGTGGTCATTGAAATCAATTTTTTCTGATCGATGAAGGTAGGACCATCAGATCGAGATGATCTTTTACGATGATACTCTAATGATAATTATTTAGATAATGAATAGTAAAAATGGATATTAAATTTTAAAATTATACATTATTTAAAGAAAAAATAAGAAAAAAATATATTACAATGGTTACAAATAATTGCTGCCATAGATCGACGTATAGCAGCAATTATAAGAAATCGCTGCTATAGGTCCGATATATGACAACGGTTACAAGAAACCACTATTATAGGTCGGATCTATAGCAGTAGTTATAAGAAACAACTACAATAGGTCGGACTATGGCAGCGGTTTGTTGTAACCGTTGCTATAGATTGAACCTATAGCAGTAGTTTCTTGTAACCATTACCGTAGACTCTATTGCAGTGGTTTCAAAAATCGCTGCCATAGTATGCACTACCGTAGCCTATTTTTGTAGTAGTGCCCTCTAAATATGATTCCAAGGAACTAAAAATCCGGTCCAAGGAAGCCCTCAGTACCCAACACTTTCAATCGATCCTTGATCAAGAGGTATTGGAGTTACTTCAGTTCTAATATCAGATCCTATTCAAGTACTGGCTAAAGGTCCTATGCCTCGGTGGGTGTATTTAAGAGCCTCTAGTAGGTTGGCTCAGATTCTATAAGGAATCCTTGTGAGCCAACCTAAGGCTCCCTTTGAACTCCTTTTTTGTTCGTCTCTTTCATTTCTATGATATTGCTCAGAGTTTAGTGGTTCTGAACTCATGGTTTCATCATCGGCTTCTTTACCCTTTGTTTCCTTGCCAACGTTCAGCCATCACTCCTGCCATTTCGAGCTTGCTTCACCTTGAAGAAGCATCTAACAAAATGGGATTGGTGGTATGTCTCTTCATGAAAAGAGCTTTGCCCAATTTGAGAAACTCCTTCCTTTATCCTTGGTTGGAGGGACTATTTTTTTTGTTATTATGGGAAGAAGAAATAGAGTTTTATGACCATATAGGGTTAGCCTCAAAAGTTGGTGCTCTGATCCCATCACTAGCTGATGCTGAGCTCCACACCTTGAAGATTCTATGGGGCAAATGGTTCCCTATTGAGGGAGCTACTGTTAGATATATGTGCCCTAGAAGTCAGAATTGGCTGACACTTATAATACACTTCTAGGGGCAAAATTATAATTTTGACTATAATCAATAAAATGGGTTATTTTCTATCACATATGTGTATTTAGTGTCTGCGATACATCCTTTAAGTTAATGGTAATGATAATTCATATTTTCAAGAGTTGAAAATTTAAGACATGAATAATCATTATTAACTCATAAAATGCTCCCGACCATAGGATCATCACGAGGATGGTGATTGATCCGAAAGATTGGTGTACAATCGCTTCTCTTTAGTAGATGAGTCTTGAGTCTATGGTGTGGAGACACTGGAGCGAGAGTATAGGTACTCGTTAGAGAATGAGGGCACTGAGCGTGACCACCTCGAGTAGTCATTAGGAAGTCTACCTTCTCATCAATGACTGACTCGATGCTGCAGTGGTGTGTCTGATTCTTTGACCTGAGGTGCATCGGTAGTTCACCTTGAGGGTGTTATAGTTTGACTACACCATTACTCGGATCTCCTAGCCATTTCGGAACCCTGAGGTGTATGTTGGCTATAGCATGTTCATTGTAGGAACTGGATTGCATCAAGATGGAATCTATCTACCTCGGTGGTAGAGGAGCAGCCCTATGATGATCATGAGAATCAAGTCCAGAAGCCCATGGCCATGGCAGAGTGAAATAATAGAAAGAGTTTCTATTTAGGTTTTCACATCGGACTTGAATCGAATGATTACATCATATGATAGAAACTAGGGTTTGACGAGTTCACCTTAACCCTAATCTGATCGGGGCTCAAGATAGAAGAACTTAATCACACAGGTAGCTGCACCAAGAGGTTCGCATTCAGCTCTGATGGGTTGCCACCATATACTGCTAGGTGTCACTGGTGGATTTTGGGAGCAATTAGAATGATTTAGATGATCGATCATTCTAGCTGTTCGAATCAGAAGAGTTCTGATCCATCGAAAGGAGTTTCGATGATGTCGATGATAGAGATCATGACATATCCCATTACCATACAGAACTGAACCTAACTGGGTCACACAAAATAAGGGTTTGAATCTGGTGATCATCAATTGAACTGATCCAGTTCAATTGATCTGAATGAGATTCAATTAGGTTCAAGAAAATCGTGCTAGCACTCGATTGAACCTAACGTTCTTCTTTTACTATCATAAATAGTTGTCCTGACTGAGCCAAAGGAGTTTGTGCTCAATCAGAGGCCTTCACTTGGTCTGACTGGAGCCTTGTCCAAGTTCAGAAAAGGATTGTCTTATTTTGTAAGACAATACCTGCCATTTTTGGTCACCTGCCATTTCTCGTCCTTTGACTTTGGTCAAAAGTTGACCTTTGACTGGTCAAATATTGACCATTGATACTTTGACTTCTGATCCACATGTCATGCACCTATTGGAGAGCTGGTGGGGGCTTGTCCCCCTGCCAGAACCTGGCAAGGAGGAGGGCGCACGCCACCCTTGGCCGTGTGCCCAAGCTTGGAGGCGCCCAGGAGTCCCTGTTGGATAGGGACTCCATCTCCTTTTTGGATTCCGATTAGAGTTCTCCTAAGAACCAAGTTTGACTGGTCTTAGGTGCCATCTAAGGAGGAATCCAAGGGACTCTATTCCCACCAATCAGATTTAGATCTGATTTCACAAAGGGTTGTGATTGGTTGGGAGAAGAGGAGTTGGATCACAGCATAGTCTATAAATAAGACCCTGCGCCCAACTCAAAAAGCAATCACAATTCCCATGCCCCAAGGCTGCCTCTCTCCTCCTCCTCCATGCCAAGTCCCACCTTCTCCCTCTCCTCTCCACGTCCAAAAGTAGTTTTGGATCCTTGGTTGGTGCAATCCAGATCAAGAGAAAGGCGATCAGAAAGCTAGAAGGCTGCGCTGCTGCAAAGGACAACTGCTGATCTTCAAAAGGAGTTTTGAAGATCCTCCAGATCAGATCCAGATCTAATTTTTGGAGATGTGATAGAGAAGAAGAGGATCTCTAGATCCTAGCCTGAGTGGATACCGGTAGAGGCCAGGCACTTGCGTGGCTAGATCCAGAACCTTCCGCTGCTTACAGGATCATCAATGGGTAATAGGATTACCCTACATCAAGGATAAATTAAATTTAATTTAATTTATCTATATTTTATTTTAATTATTAAAATAATAAAAATTAGATCTAAAATATCTTAGATCTAATCTAAGATCAAAGAAAAATTTTTTTGAAATATATCTCTTGATCTGATCAGATCTGAACGAACCTGGTCCGAAAAATCAGGATTTTCCTTCAACTGGTATCAGAGCCAAGGTTCTAAAAGTATTTAGATCTAATTTTAAATTTATTTTAATTAAAAAATAAGTGATTTTAGATGTCACATGAGATGTGATCAGATCTAAAATTAGAAAAAATTAAAATTAAATGATTTGGATCTAAGATTAGAAAATATGCATGACTAGTTCTAAAATAGAATAGTTCTATAGAATAGTCTTGCATGTTTTTAATTTAATTTGATTAAATCATATTTTAGATCTATTTATTTACTATTTTTTGATATTATAATTATTATAATAATATCTAAAAAATAGCAAATAAAAATTATTTAATTTTAAATATCATATGAGATATGATTGATGCATGTCTAGACTAGTTGTAGAATAGTTCTACATAAGTTATCTAGATTAGAAGTTTATTTTGATTAAGATCAATTTAAATCTAATTTTTTAGATTATTATGAGATAATTTAGATCTGAAAATATGCATGATTCGATACATGAGATGTATGCAAAATATGCCATGATTAGATCTAATTTGTATATGAGATATATGATATAGATCTAAAACTATTTTGTAGTATTACATGTTCCTGATTAAGGCGTTCCTCTTGGCCGTCCGGTCATAAGAATGAAGAAGGGTTTAAAGGCCCTCTCCTTCCCATTCGATGGGGTGTTCTTATGATGTGTAGGGGTGCTGCGTGTTCGTCCTTAATCAGAAACCCAAAACTTACTTTCTGCAAAACCCTAGATCCTGAAACCCTAGGATTTATTGTGCATATTTTATTTATGAACCCTACTTAATTAAGAATTAAGATTATAAAATATTAATTAGGTCTAAAATTAAGAATTTCAGATCTAAGACATATTCATAATACTGGGTTCGGGCTTGGGTAGCTCAATTAGGTCTAAGCGGTTGATCAAACCGAATCAAGAGTTGGTTAGATGGGATCAACAATGCTTAAATTGACCAGCCTAATAGGATTAAGTCTGGGTCAAGATCGAGTCACGATCAAGCAAGACCTAATTAGGCTCAGAGGTTAGAGTCTGGATTGTAGGCTAACCCAATTGGTTCTGGCTCAACAATTTGGTGTCTAAGGTAAGTTTGGCACATACGACCGACTGATTTTTAATTGGAAGCTACTCGACCTGAATGCGTTCTTGTACGAGTTAATGGCATATTCCTTCCACCGATCTCACTTACCTGGCCATATCTGTTGACACAGTTCTGATCTGAGGTGGTCAATAATCCGAGCTAACCCATGCCACTAGGTTAGTCATAATTGTTATGACTATGACAAGTCTAGTTTAATGAGACCTGAATCAATTCTCCCTAAGAAAAGATTAAGTCTGAGGTCTTCCACCATTGTAGATGTGCGGGCCCTTCCCGGGGTTGATTATTCTCGACTGGATACAGTGGCTCAGTTGCACCGAAAAGATGCAACCATGTCTATTAGGCATTGGATGCTATGGGCTGGAGGATGAGTTGGGCTCAATATTTCGGATACGGTGAGAGACTCAATTAGGAACCCAGTCTGTGCAAATGGTGGGTCTGACTTAACTAAGGAGTGGATCAATATTTTGGATATGGTGAGATTCATGAATTAGAGATCAAGTTTGGGTGCACCATGATTAGAGAATCATTGAACAAGAGTTGTTCACTCATTGGCTAACCCATCACCAATAACTGTTAGGTGAGGTGATGAGTCAGTTGGTGAGACCGCACCACCCACTAGAAATCATTAATCGTGGAGATTTTTGCATCTCTACAGAGGGAGTGTAGGGATCCGAGAAAATAGTGGAGAGCTAATTTATTTTAAAAATAAAATTCTAAATAAATTGGTCAAGTCATAATTACAGTATCTAACTAGAATCTTTGACTCTCTACAGAAAAATGTCTGCGTCCAACCCATTAGCACGTATCCTGGACACACATAGACTGACCGGACCCAATTATAAAGATTGGCTCAGGAACTACAAAATTATTTTGGGTTTCGAGAAGTTAACCCATGTATTGGACCAGGACCCTCCCACCTTACCAGCCCATCCATCCACTGAACAGAGAGCATCTCTGGAAAAAATGGATAGACGAAGATAATAAGGCCAGATATTACATGTTGGGCTCGATGTCTGATGAGCTCCAGCGCCAACATGAAGATATCGGGACTGCTCGCCAAATGTTGGCTCACCTGCAGGAGATGTTTGGTGAACAGAGTCGCGCAGCCAAATATCAAGTCACGAAATAACTTTTTAAGGCTAAGATGCGTGATGGGCAGTCAGTCCAAGATCACTGTCTGATGATGATCAAGGACTTGGAAGAGCTTGAGAAGCTCGGTGTGAAGTTAGACTTGGATCTGCAGAACGATATTATTCTGCAATCCTTGACTGATGCATATGGGCAATTCATCATGAATTACCACATGCATAAACTTCAAAATTTCTTGGCCGAATTAATGAATATGCTGGTCACCGCTGAGCTTTCTATGAAAGGTTCTAAAGGCTCAGTTCTTGCTATGGAACGGACTTCTTCCAAAAGAAAGTCTTCTGGAAAGAAAAAGAAGTCTGTGCAAAAAAGCAGAAGGTGGAAGGAGAAAAGAAGAAGAAGGCAGAGCCGAAGAAGAAGGCCGATGTCAAAGGAAAAGTATTTCCATTGCAACAGCGATGGCCATTGGAAGCGGAACTGCCCTACTTACCTGGCCACCCTGAAGAACAAGAAGGAAGGTCCTTCTGGAGGTATGCTCGTTATTGAGTCTAACCTTACGGATTTCTTCTGCATCCAGTTGGGTGCTTGACTCTGGTTCTAGTGCTCATCTGTGCACTTCCATGCAGGGTCTTGAGGATAGCAGGAGGCTGAGGGATGGAGACATGATCCTACGCATCGGTAATGGAGCAAGAGTTGCTGCAGTAGCCGTGGGAACATACCCTCTTCGATTACCATCTGGTTTAGACTTAGTTTTGAAAGACTGTTATTATGTGCCTGCAGCTAGCAGGAATTTGATTTCTGTTTCATGCTTAGCACTAGAAGGCTATGTGATTACCTTCTTTAAGGACCATTGTAACATTCTTTATGAAAGAAATAAAATTGCAAATGGTTTCCTTATTAACGGTCTTTATCAGCTACATATTGATGTACCTGTTCTAACTATCGAGCAAAACGTGAATGCCAAATGACCTAGGGATAGTCCAAATGATAGGATATCTATGGCACCTGAGATTAGGTCATATAGCAGAAGATAGGATCAACAAATTGGAGAAAAATGGGCTATTGAGTCCATTGACTTCTGAGTCATATCCAACTTGTGAATCTTGTCTTCAAGGCAAAATGACTAAACTCCCTTTTGTAGGACATGGGGAAAGGGCCACAGATCTCCTTGCCCTAGTACATACTGATGTGTGCGGCCCATTTGATGTGCCGGCTAGAGGCAATTTTGTCTACTTCATTATCTTTATCGATGATCTGTCTAGGTATGGGTATGTGTATCTTATGAGACACAAGTCTGAAGCTTTTGAAAAGTTCAAAGAATTCAGACATGAAGTAGAAAAATAAACTGAAAAACCCATTAAGGTTCTTCGATCAGATCGAGGAGGTGAATACCTTAGCCGAGAATTCCTAGACTATCTCAAGGAAAATGGCATAGTCTCTCAATGGACTCCACCAGGAACACCTCAACTCAACGGGGTTTCAGAATGGAGAAATCGGACTCTATTGGATATGGTCGATCCATGATGAGCTTCACAGACCTCCCTGATTTTCTTTGGGGACACTCATTGTTAACTTCAATTTATCTACTGAATAGGGTTCCCTCTAAAACCATTCCTACCACACCGTATGAGATATGGCATGGTAAGAAACCAAGTCTGAGTCATCTCAGAATTTGGGGTTGTCCAGCTCATGTCAAAAGATAACAAGCGGATAAGTTAGAGTTTAGGTCCTTCAGAGCTTGATTCATAGGATATCCTAAAGAGTCATTAGGATACTATTTCTACATTTCAGAAGACCACAATGTGATTATGAGTCGACATGCCATCTTTCTTGAAAAATAGTTTATTCAAGATAGCGGCATTGGAAAGCAAATTAAGCTTGATAAGAAAGTCTCAGTCAAATCCAGGTGAAGAACATTGGACTTCTATGAAATGTATCTGTTGACGCAGAATCTGGTCGTCGCTGAAATCCAATGGAGTGGTGGCTAATGAGGTCGCCGCCGAGGACCTACAAAACAACATCCCGTCCGGAGCCGGTGGGGGGGGTGGCTCCGGTAGGACCCTCTAACAATCAAGTCAGCTCTGGCCAACAGGAATGGAGTGCTCGGTAGAGTTTTGAGGAAGAGAAAAGGGTTTTCAGAACCTAGCGTAAGTGTATCCGGAGGGTCATTTTTATATAGGGAGCTTGTTGTAACCGCCTTGGTTAATGAGTGTCGTAACTATCTTGATCAATGCCGACATTATTATCGATCGTTATTGCCGATAAATGTCGATCGTTATTACCGATTGTTATTGTCGTGTAACCATAGCGAGATCGCCTATAAGAATCCATCATAAGAAGTTCGACTTTCATGGAAGTTCGTCCGCTCAACAAGTCCGCATGGAGTCCAGCTTCCGTAGAAGCTCGACTGCTGGAGAAGTCCACAGGGAGTCCGACTTTTGTAGAAGCTCGGCCAGAGAGGGAGCTTCGAGAGGATTTCGGCTAAGGCTGATCCGCTGAGGAGTTCAGCCGCTGGGAGTCCGAAGCTCGACGATTGGGCAATCAGAAAGAGTTCGACCGCTAAGTGGTTCGACTAAGGCTGACCGCTGAGGAGTTCGACTGTTGAGAGTCCGAAGCTTGGCAGCTGGAGAGTTCAGTCGGTTGAAGGAGATCGGCTGAGGCACGACTGCTGAGAAGTTCGATCGGTTGAAGGACATCAGTTGAGGCACGACTGCTGAGGAGTTTGGTCGGATGTAGGAGTTCGACTAAGATGCATCCGCTGAAGCTCTTCCGTGGCTATTGGTCGCATCAAGCTGGGCACCGAACTTGACTTTGGCAGGAGCAAAATTTATCCCCAATACTAGCCCCCCCACTTTCGAGTTCGAAACTCGAAGGAAGGGAGTGCAGAAAAGGCAACTATCGAAGTCTTCTTCTGGGCTTCATGCTGGTCTGGGTCGAAGCTTGATCGAGGTTGGTAGGGTCGCTCGGAGGAGATCTTATCTCCTTTGGCCGAAGTCGCTTCTCGGGAGAGATCTTATCTCTAGCCGAGGTGGTTGCTCAGGAGAGATCTTATCTCTGACCGAACTTCTCTGCTTTTCAGGAGAGATCTTATCTCTGGCCGAACTTACTTTTCGGGAGAGATCTTATCTCTGATCGAGGTTGCTTTTCGGGAGAGATCTTATCTCTGGCCGAGGTTGCTTTTCGGGAGAGATCTTATCTCTGGCCGAGTTTTGCTTTTTGGGAGAGATCTTATCTCTGGCTGAACTTGCTTTTTGGGAGAGATCTTATCTCTGGCCGAACTTGCTCTCAAGAGAGATTTTATCTCTGGCCGAGGTTGCTTTTCGGGAGAGATCTTATCTCTGACCGAACTTGCTTTTCGGGAGAGATCTTATCTCTGATCGAACTTGCTCTCGGAAGAGATCTTATCTCTGACCGAGGTTATTTTTCGGGAGAGATCTTATCTCTGGACCGAACTTGCTTTTCGGGAGAGATCTTATCTCTGGCCGAACTTGCTCTCGGGAGAGATCTTATCTCTGGCCGAGGTTATTTTTTGGAAGAGATCTTATCTCTGGCTGAACTTGCTTCTCGGGAGAGATCTTATCTCTGGCCGAGTTTGCTTTTCGGGAGAGATCTTATCTCTGGCCGAACTTGCTCTCTCGAGAGATCTTATCTTTGGCCGAGTTTGCTTTTCGGAAGAGATCTTATCTCTGGTCAAACTTGCTTCTCGAGAGAGATCTTATCTCTGACTGAGTTTGCTTTTTGGGAGAGATCTTATCTCTGGCCGAACTTGCTCTCGGGAGAGATCTTATCTCTGGCCGAACTTGCTTTTTGGGAGAGATCTTATCTCTGGCCGAACTTGCTTTTCGGAAGAGATCTTATCTGATCGAGGTTGTTTTTCAGGAGAGATCTTATCTCTGGCCGACTTGCTTTTCGGGAGAGATCTTATCTCTGGCCGAACTTGCTCTCGAAAGAGATCTTATCTCTGGCCGAGTTTGCTTTTCGGGAGAGATCTTATCTCTGGCCGAACTTGCTCTCGGGAGAGATCTTATCTCTGGCCGAGGTTGCTTTTCGGGAGAGATCTTATCTCTGGCCGAGCTTGCTTTTCGGGAGAGATCTTATCTCTGGCCGAACTTGCTCTCAGGAGAGATCTTATCTCTGGCCGAGTTTGCTTTTTGATTGGCCGAACTTCTCAGGAGGTTAATGGTCTTTGACCTACTCATGTTAGGACGAGGTCTTCCTCCTGTTCCTAACACGGCGACTATTGACTGCTTCTTTTCCTGTCATTACATAGTTTTGGCGCCTAAAAATAATACACCGTTGAAAGGGAAGAACTTTATTAAAAGGAAGCCACTGGTAATGTATTCTCGAATTCTTTGTGACTCAGGATCGTGGTAGCATTGTTCCTTCGCCCTTCTTCATGCGGACGACCTTTCCTTTCTCATGCTAGCCTCCGTACTTTGGAGTATGCCTCTCTTGGCTTCGACGCTGGAACCTGGGGTAACGACGTCATGAGGCGATTGACCTTATCGTTTCTTATTACGGTAGTGCCCTTTACCGATCTTCAGGGTGACATCGAACGAATTTATCCAGCCGCCCCTTTTTGACAAGCTCCTCGATTTCATCTCGGAGCTGGATGCACTCCGTAATATCGTGGTCATGGTCGCGATGGTAGAGGCAATACTTATTTCGATCATGCTTGTTTGGGGGAGACCGTAACCCTTCTGATCTTGGTAGTTGGTTTTTAACTTCGGTGAGGATCTGAGTTCGAGGAGCGTTGAGGGGGGTGTAGTTGCGAAATCTTTTGGGAGGAGGGCTTCTTTGCACTTCTCTGTGAACTCGAGGAGTTCAGGTCCGCCTGCTATCGGAGGGAGTCCGTGAGCGCGGCCGAACTTCATTCGGCTCTCCATTGCCTGCTAGCCGCTCCCTTAAGGCTTCTTCGTCCTTCAACTTGAAGGCTTCTTCCGCATGGGCATATCTCTCGGCCCGAGCCAGCAGATCGGCGAAGTTCCAAGAATACCTTTTTTTCAAGAAGAATAGCAAGTTATTTTTCTGAAGGCCGCCCTTGAGTGCGGCCATCGCGACAGACTGGTCCAAATCCCGAACTTCCAATGCAGCAGCATTAAACCAGGTAATGTAAGCTCGGATGGATTCCCCCTCCTTCTGCCTGATAGCCATTAAGGACTCCGAACCTCGGCACGGACGTCGGCTATTAACAAAGTGGGCCACGAACTATTGACTCATCTGGTCAAACGATAAGATGGTGTTTGGCTTGAGTGCCGAATACCAGTTCCTAGCGGCCCCTTTAAGGGTAGAGGGGAAAGCCCGGCACAAGATAGCGTCTGGTGCGCCATGGAGCAACATCGTTGTCCGAAAGGCTTCCAGATGGTCGATCGGATCGATGGTCCCATCATAGCTCTCGAACTATGGGAGCTTGAAGTTCGGCGGGATCGATTATTGCATGATTTTCTACGAAAAAGGAGGGTCAGTGCAGATGTCATTACTGCATGAAGAGGGATTGTGATAGAGTTCTTCAATTCATCGATTCATTTCTAAGAGCCTTTGATCTAGGAGATCCTCACGGTCTCTGATCTCCAAGGTTTTCCTGCTGAATGGGTGCAAAGCTTCACCCTGGGACGAGCTGCGATCCAAACAAGAGCTCTCCTTCCATTGCCTTCCTCTTTCAGGGATTGGAGGTCGGGTAGCCCATGTCGATTGCCTCTGGATTGGACCACACGGCTCTAGAGAATCCTGCATCAGTTGAACTGGTACGGGGGCCTGCTGGTGCATGATCTGCACCGGCTAAACTGCCTTAGTGAGGCCACGAACTTGCTGGACGAGCAGGTTAAATTGCTCAGCGTCTATCGCAGCTACAGAGTGAGCTTGGGTCGCCGGGGCTGGAGCAGGAGCGGATGGACCGAAATGGGATCGGACCGCGGAGGCTGTCGATCGTCGGATGGAGGCTCTTTTGGGGGGCATCTTTTTTTTTGAAAGGGAATTTTAAAGAGGAGGAAGAGAGATTTTTCGAGCACTCCTTTAAGAACAAAGGAACCCCGGCTTCCTTTAAGAAAGAAATCGTTGCCGAGCCCTTCCTTTAGCGTCAATCTGTTGATGCAGAATCTGGTCATCATCGGAATTCGATGGAGTGGTGGTTGATGAGGTCGCCACCGAGGACCTGCAATACAACATCCCATCCGGAGCTGATGGGGGGGTGGCTCCGGTAGGACCCTCCGATGATCAAGTCAGCTCTGGCCAGCAGGAATGGAGTGCTCGGTAGAGTTTTGAGAAAGAGAAAAGGGTTTTCAGAACCTAGCGTAAGTGTATCCGGAGGGTCCTTTTTATATAGGGAGCTTGTTGTAACCACCTTGGTTAATGAGTGTCGTAACTGTCCTGATCAATGCCAACGTTATTGCCGATCATTATTGTCGATAAATGCCGATCGTTATTGCTGATTGTTATTGTCGTGTAACCGTAGCGAGATCGCCTGTAGGAATCCATCATAAGAAGTTCGGCTTTCATGAAAGTTTGTCCGCTCAACAAGTCCGCATGGAGTCCAGCTTCCGTAGAAGCTCGGCTGCTGGAGAAGTCCGCAGGGAGTCCGACTTTCGTAGAAGCTCGGCCAAAGAGGGAGCTTCGGGGAGAGTTCAGCTAAGGCTGATCCGCTGAGGAGTTCGGCCGCTGGGAGTTCGAAGCTCGACGATTGGGCAATCAAAAAGAGTTTGGCTGCTAAGTGGTTCGGCTAAGGCTGACCACTGAGGAGTTCGACCGCTGAGAGTCCGAAGCTCGATAGCTGGAGAGTTCGATCGATTGAAGAAGACTGGCTGAGGCACGGCCGCTGAGGAGTTCGATCGATTGAAGAACATCGGCTAAGGCACGATCGCTGAGGAGTTCGGTCGGATGTAGGAGTTCGGCTAAGAAGCGTCTGCTGAAGCTCTTCCGTGGCTATTGGCCGCATCAAGCTGGGCACCGAACTTGACTTTGGTAGGAGCAGGATTTATCCCCAACAGTATCCTTAAGTACTTAAGAAGAACTAAGGATATGATGTTGGTCTTTGGTAATGGAGAACTCCAAGTCTAGGAATACACAGACTCAAATTTTATGTCCAATGTAGATGATCGAAAGTAGACATCTGGGAGTCTATTTGTGTGCAATGATGGTGCTGTCAGCTGGAAGAGTTCCAAATAAATCTTGATAGCAGATTCCACCATGGAAGCAGAATATATAGCTGCATCAGAGACTACGAAAGAAGCATTCTGGTATAAGAAGTTTGCTGTAGAAATCGAAGTAATGCCATCAGATGCCATTCCTCTGTACTGCGACAACAATGGCGCCATAGCCCTTGCTAAGGAGCCAAGGTCTCACCAGAAATCCAAGCACATTGAGCAGTGATACCACCTCATCCACAATTACCTCGAGAAGGGATACGTCGAGGTTAAGAGAGTCACCAAAAATCCAAGCACATTGAGCAGCGATACCATCTTATCCGCAATTACCACGAGAAGGGATACGTCGAGGTCAAGATAGTCAATTCCACAGACAATGTGGCAGACCCACTTACAAAGCCATTGGGACAACAAAAGATCGAAGCCCACCTTGAGAAGATGGGACTTAGACTTGTAGCCAATTGGCTTTAGGATAAGTGGGAGATTGTTAGATATATGTGCCCTAGAAGCCAGAATTGGCTGACACTTGTAATACACTTCTAGGGGCAAAATTATAATTTTGACTATAATCAATAAAATGGGTTATTTTCTATCACATATGTGTATTTAGTGTCTGTGATACATCCTTTGAGTTAATGGTAATGATAATTCATATTTTCAAGAGTTGAAAATTTAAGACATGAATAATCATTATTAACTCATAAAATGCTCCCGACCATAGGATCATCACGAGGATGGTGATTGATCCGGAAGGTTGGTGTACAATCGCTTCTCTTTAGTAGATGAGTCTTGAGTCTACGGTGTGGAGACACCGGAGCGAGAGTACAGGTACTCGTTAGAGAATGAGGGCACTGAGCGTGACCACCTCGAGTAGTCATTAGGAAGTCTACCTTCTCGTCAATGACTGACTCGATGCTGCAGTAGTGTGTCTGGTTCTTTGACCTGAGGTGCATCGGACAGTTCACCTTGAGGGTGTTATAGTTTGACTACACCATTACTCGGATCTCCTAGCCATATGGAACCCTGAGGTGTATGTTGGCTATAGCATGTTCATTGTAGGAACTGGATTGCATCAAGATGGAATCTATCTACCTCGGTGGTAGAGGAGCAGCCCTATGATGATCATGAGAATCAAGTCCAGAAGCCCATGGCCATGGCAGAGTGAAATAATAGAAAGAGTTTCTATTTAGATTTTCACATTGGACTTGAATCGAATGATTACATCATATGACAGAAACTAGGGTTTGACGAGTTCACCTTAACCCTAATCTGATCGGGGCTCAAGATAGAAGAACTTAATCACACAGGTAGCTGCACCAAGAGGTTCGCATTCAGCTCTGATGGGTTGCCACCATATACTGCTAGGTGTCACTGGTGGATTTTGGGAGCAATTAGAATGATTTAGATGATCGATCATTCTAGCTGTTCGAATCAGAAGAGTTCTGATCCATCGAAAGGAGTTTCGATGATGTCGATGATAGAGATCATGACATATCCCATTACCATACAGAACTGAACCTAACTGGGTCACACAAACAAGGGTTTGAATCTGGTGATCATCAATTGAACTGATCCAGTTCAATTGATCTGAATGAGATTCAATTAGGTTCAAGGAAAATCGTGCTAGCACTCGATTGAACCTAACGTTCTTCTTTTACTATCATAAATAAGTTGTCCTGACTGAGCCAAAGGAGTTTGTGCTCAATCAGAGGCCTTCACTATGGTCTGACTGGAGGTTGTCCAAGTCAGAAAAAGGTTGTCTTATTTTGTAAGACAATACCTGCCATTTTTGGTCACCTGCCATTTCTTGTTCCTTTGACTTTGGTCAAAAGTTGACCTTTGACTGGTCAAATGTTGACCATTGATACTTTGACTTCTGTCCATGTGTCATGCACCTATTGGAGAGCTGGTGGGGGCTTGTCCCCCTACCAGAACCTGGCAAGGAGGAGGGCGCACGCCAAGGGTGGCGTGCAGCCCAAGTTGGAGGCGCCTAGGAGTCCCTTGTTGGACAAGGGACTCCATCTCCTTTTTGGATTCCAATTAGAGTTCTCCTAAGAACCAACTTTGACTGGTCTTAGGCACCATCTAAGGATGAATCCAAGGGACTCTATTCCCACCAATCAGATTTAGATCTGATTTCACAAAGGGTTGTGATTGGTTGGGATGAAGAGGAGTTGGATCACGCATAGTCTATAAATAAGACCCTACGCCCAACTCAAAAAGCAATATAATTCCCACGCCCCAAGGCTACCTCTCTCATCCTCCTCCATGCCAAGTCCATCATCTCCCTCTCCTCTCCATGTCCAAAGTAGTTTAGGATCCTAGTTGGTGCAATCTAGGCGAGAGAAAGACGACAGAAAGCTAGAAGGCTGCACTACTGCAAAGGACAACTGCTAATCTTTGAAAGCTATTTTGAAGATCCTCCAAATTAGATTCAGATATGATTTTTGGAGACGTGATAGAAAAGAAGAGGATCTCCAGATCTAGCCCGAGTGGATACCAGTAGAGGCCAGGCACTTGCGTGGCTAGATCCAAAACCTTTCACTACTTATAGGATCATCAATGGGTAATAGGATTATCCTACATCAAGATAAATTAAATCTGATTTAATTTATCTATATTTTATTTTAATTATTAAAATAATAAAAATCAGATTTGAAACATCCCAGATATGATTCGGATTAAAGAGAAAAATTTTTGAGATATATCTCTTGATCCGATCAGATCTGAACGAATCTGGTTCGAAAAATTAGGATTTTTCTTCAGCTACCATCCAAGCAGATCTTTTTCAACGTTGGTCTCTGTTAGGTCAATCTCTGAGATGAGTTTTTAATATCCCTCCCTTTACTAGAACATCCTCCTTTTTTCTTTGGCTTCGTGATTCTAACTTTGTACATCAATCTTTTTCAAAGATGCGGATGAACGACCTTAAGATGATTCATCAAGCAATGCTAAAGAGGAAGAAGGCATTAGGCACCACTAAGGGGTTGTCCAAATGTTCTCATGCTGAAGTTTCATTGGGTCAGAGTGCTCCAAGCTTCACCAAGGGGCCTAGCAGGAAACCCTTTTCAAGGGGTCTGCTTGTGGACCTCGAGGTCATAGAAGTCTACCTTGTTTAGGCCCTTCTAACCCAAGCATCTCCAACATCGGCCCCTCAAGGTGAGGGGCCTTCTCAGAGGTCCTCCCCTCAATCTAGTGCATCTAGCTCAGCACCAACTTGAGCCCCTCCTAAGGCTAAGCAAGGGCTATGCATTTCCATAGTTTGACCATCATCAGACTCCATGCGGGAGTGCTGGCGAGTAGCTCAAGATCTCTTCTAGGGGACCTTTCTACCAATTGATCACAAGAAGTTGGAGGGATCGGGCCCCAACTTCCACCAAATCATCGACCTTCAACTCCTTCATCTGCATAAGGGTTGTGACTTATCTCTCTTCTTCTTCTTCTTCTTCTTCTTCTTCTTCTTTTCATTTTTTTATAGGTCATATAACATGGTCCCTCTTTCTCCAACCAGCACATCACCTAGACTACTAATGAAGTCCAACAATGCTATGGGGTTGGAGATGGTTGAGGTCTAGAAGAGAATGGATGTGGTTGAGGAGAGGGCCCATGAGGTGGAGAGGACCAAGAAGAAGGCTCTAGTGATCATTACAACCAAGATCGGGATGGGCATGTGGTGCCTCAAAGAGGCGATGAAGGCAGCCGAGGTTGAACTAGCGATAGCCAAAGGGAGGGTCATGGCCATCAAAGAGAGAGTGGCCAAAGCCAAGGCTGATGCTATCGAAAGGGATCGAAAGGTGGTGGAGGACTTCCAAGCCTTAGATCAATATGCCAATAAGAAGCTTAAGTTTGTGGCCAAGTCCTATAATATCAGGTTTACTGACTACCAGATCAAGGTTGGAGAACACTATCCCAACCTTGATCTCAACTTCCTTGGTGACGATGTCCCTCCTGAGCTCTCCAGTAGCCTGATGGTAGTAGAATTCACCATCTTCTGCGAATAGGAGTTGAGAACCATGGACAAGGAAGCTACTACGCATGTCAGTGGTCCTTTCCACTAGCCGAGGCGTAGGCCTTTGACTTTTTTGTTTTGTTTCTTTAATAGTTCGATATTCTAAGCATGTTTTGTAGTACTGTGGTTGCACATATAAAGTGACAGTTTTCTTTTTCTTTAATATTTTTAACTTGTTTTAAAGTCATTAGTCCAAACTAACCTTTTAGACTAAACTAACCTTATCAGATAAAAAAATTTAATCAAATGACCTAAGTGAGAAAATAAATTTTGACTGAATTGAACTTTCACGATTGCTTGGATCATTTTTCAAGAAGATCATGCAAGATAGAGAGTTAGAACTTGAAAATTTTTCAAGTACACAAGCTCAATATTTTTCCAATCTTCGGTTGTTCGACTGGCCTGCTTGCCAAAATAGGATTGGCACAAGATCTGAACATGTGTTTAGCCTTAGCTCCATGTTTCGTATGCCAGTAACAAGGAGAGCTCAGTGGACAGCACCTTCCAACTTCTTATTTTAGCATGAGGAGCTACACTTTGAGGGTCCTCTTATAGTGTTACTCTTTATTTCTCAATCGGCCAAGATATTGAGCTCAGCCTATTTTTATACGAAGAGCTACACTTCTGAGGGTCTTTTTATCTGGTTTTTTCTTGATTCTTTGTCAACTAAGGTTTTGAGCTTGGGGAACTGTGATTCTAAAATTCCTCTGATGGGATTAGCCCTTGCAACTTAATCGATCGAGATTTTGAGTTTGGAGAACTATATTTCCTAAAAGAATAGTGCCCTCCAAGCCAATTACATGGATGATACGATGAGACTTTTTTGTATTATCTTTCTACTCATGTATATGACATTGATAATTTTATAAATATTTGAGACATTATATTTCATCATATGCGGTATCTTATTACCTCATTGTAACTTAATTAAGATTGTGACGAACCTCATAGATTAAAATAATGATTTTAGGGCTATGATGAGATCATGCTAGTGAGATCTAAAATCTTGATAGTCTCAATCTAAAATATTTTTAGTCATAGAATTATCAAGTCGATGATTGATGATGCTGGTAAAATTGGTACATCCTATTTACGCTCGATGGAGAGGGTGATTGATCTTACAACCACTTATGTGGAGACACTAATATAAAAATGTAAGTACTCATTGAAGAATGAGTTTACCGAAATGATCCATAGAAAGAATATTTGATAGAGCCTTACTAGGAGTAGTGCAAGTAATCCTTAGACCTAAGATTATCATGGTATCTTATGCATATGGTCCATATCCTAGTATGACTCTTTGAGACATGTGTGGAAAGTCTTGGATATGGTAAAGTATGTATGGAGGTTGTGAGTGGTCAACAAGAAATCAATCACTTCCTATAAGAGAAGAGAACATGCTATATGATCTCATAGGATGATGACTTAGAGAGTCTCTAGCTAGAGCAGGATAAATATTAGAAAGAGTTTCTAATGGTTCATCAACTGAGTCATCATCATTAGATCGAGATACATATGGATAGATATTTAAGCTTGATATGATTCCATACCCATAGTCTATTTGGGATGTTGTGTGATCAAAGTATTGAATTGCATGGTAACTCATCACGAAAGGATAATTTTGATATTCTACCAAATTTCACATCGTCTGGATAGTCATAACATGTTGCTAGAAGTCAATCTTGACTTATAGATCCTAATAAATTAAAAAAGTTTAATCCAGTAATTAATTAGGATTTCTAATTAATTGATGTAATTGGGCTCAATATGTCTTGTACCTAATCAATTAAAAGGATTCTAATTAGATTAGGTGCACATGAGTCTAGACCTTGGTCTAATGCACGTATACTTGATTATTTGCTTTCTTATCTTGTATTCTTCTTTCTCTCTCTTGTAGTATCCATACATGATCGAGTACAATGCAAATGGTATCGATAAGGTCTTGAGGTCGTAGTGTCCTAGCTAGACTCCATAATAATCGATAGTAGAGTAAGTTGATATCCTCCAATAATTGGTATTAGAGCCAGATGATACCAACGCACATGGTTATCTAGATCATGATCATGTTGATCGAGATCAAAAAAGATGGAAAAGACAAGCATAATCAAGATGAAAATTAATCGGTTCGATGGAAAGAGCAATTTCTCTTTGTGGCAAGCGAGGATGAAGGATGTGCTCATCCAACACGGTTTGATTGATGCTCTTTTGAATGAAAAAAAGTCGGACAACATAGAGAAGAGAACCTAGAAGCAGCTAGAGATATAGACAGTAAGTACCATCCGTATGTACCTGATGGATGAGATGGTGATCCATGTACTTGGCGAGATTTTTCTGATGGTGCTATGGTCAAAGCTTGAGGAGTTGTACATAGTAAAGTCCCTCACCAACACCCTTTTTCTTTGGAGATAGTTCTACCAATTGTGGATGACTGAGAGATAGAGCATACAGGAGCATCTCAACTATTTTCAGAAGATTCTCATCGATCTTTTTAGTATAGGTGAGAAAATTGAGGAGAAGATCTAGGCGTTGGTCTTGCTAGCATCGCTTCTTCCTTCATATGAGTCCTTGATGACTGCTCTTCTACTGAAAAAAAAAACCATCAAGATGGAGGAGGTCAGATGGTGGCAGCTTAAGAGAAAGAACCTAGCTTTAAGCTCAGATGGTGGCAACTTAGCTTTGGCAATTTCTGGAGGAGCAGGTGGCAGTAGACAAAATGGCAGAGGATCGCAAGGAGGACGATCCAGATTCAAGATGAGGGATCCTAGCAAGATCAGATGCTACCGATATGATGAGTTAGAATATCATGTCAGAGATTGCCCGCAGCTCAGGAATTAGACAAGGTCTATTATAGCAACGACCAGTAGTGAGTTAGAGGATGATGTTCTGAAGATATATAATGAGGTATCTACTTCTTTCCAATAGTGAATTTTAGATTCTGCATGCACATATCATGTTTGTTATAGAGAGGAGCAGTTTGACTTCCTGAAAAGTAGTGAGGACATTGTTTATCTGCCGGATGGATTAAGCTATGCAATCAGAGACATCAGGATGGTCAACTGGAGGACACATAATGATGTAGTGAGGAGATCGAAGGAGGTTCGATACATATCCAATTTCAGATAGAATCTTATCTCACGGAGTAGACTGGATTCAAATGGCTATAGGTTAGTAGCTGGTGATCGAATTCTGTAGGTCATGCACGATGATAGAGTAATATTGGAGGAAAAGAAGAGAACGAGAGGATATTACTATCTAGTAGGGAGCCCAGTGCGAGGTAGAGCTTCAAGAGCTAGAGAGAGCTTAGTGCAAGGTGGAGCTCCAGGTGGAGGTGTATCGAGAATGAGATGGGAGACTCGGAAGGATGAGAGGCAATGTTGGAGACATTTTTGAGATGGGAGCTCCTATTGCCATAGGAGACATTTTTGAGTAGGTCTTTGGTTAGAGTGGACACAGGCATTGATGGAGGTGGGATAGAGAGGTCTGGCTTAACTCTCATGTTTGTCCATCCATGAGACAGCAGGCATGCCCTAGAGAATGGAGGCGAGATGGATCATAGGCTCTCAAAAATATATGAAGGCTGAATATCGAGTCGAGATGGAGATTATTGAGAAAAGTATCTTAAGATTTGATTTATAATAAGCCCAGAATAAGATCTAGAATGATGAACGAAGTCCAATAAGCTCAAGAATAGTTCAAACAGAGTTCAGACGGAGAAGATATGCATGAAAAAAGGTCAGAATGGAGTAGCCAGCCCTCGGACCCATCAGAGGAGCCAATAGGCAGCACCGACCGGTGGTGGTGCGGCCTAGATCGACAGCATGTGGTAGTGCTAGGCCGGCCAAGCGTGCGGGCCGTGGGGGTACCCAGCCCACACGGTGGAGCACGGTCCACCATGGACCGCCAGCTCATGGGCACCCGCATGGGCCACCCGGCCATTTTCCTTTGCATTTCGCACGGTCCATGGCAGTGTTCCATGGATCGATCATGATCGAATGGATGAAACTTAATTAGAGCCTGATCAGGACTGTTGTGCGTGATCCGACAGCCTAGGAGGGAGTCGGTCGTGATCGGATGGTCCAGATGTGATCTCGAGAGTGATTAGGATTGGATTTTCTACTGAAATACTAATTTTGAATTTTTGGAGTCTATATAATTTTAATTGATGAACCATTTATTATATTGGAAAGCTGGTGACATTTTGAAGGTCCTGATAGACTTTTTGAGAGATTTTAAAGAATTTTTATAAGAGTTTTGGGGCTTCTTGTTGAGAGATTCTTGTACAAGGATTGAGTGGTAGATTTTTTTTGTATTATTTGCTTTTTCTTCTCTCATAGTAAAGTTTGCAAGCCCCATGGAGGTAGACCTTTGTCTAATCCATGTATACTTGATTGTTTGCTCTCTTGTCTTGTATTCTTCTTTCTTTTTCTTGCGGTATCCATATGTGATCGAGTGCAATGCAAACGGTATCGATAAGGTCTTGTGGTCTTGGTGTCTTGGTCAGACTCTACAACAATCGATATCAGAGTGATTTGATATCCCCCAACATGATGATGACTCGAGACAAATCGAATTGGCAAATGATGGGCTTTCATATCAAGCCTCATACTTTGGCTTTTGGGATGCATGCCAATGGCTCTACTTTGACTCGCTTCATGAAATAGTTGATGGTGATAAATAAGAACTTCCACTATCCTAACACTAGAGGGAATGGACTGAGGATATCCATTCCTTACTATGTGCAGGGCCATAGTGCACCAATTGGTGCCAACAGGGTTGCAAGTCAACACTGAATATGGGTGTTCCACTAACACCAATCACACCTCCTCATGAGCTTGGCCGCATTCCATTATAGAGTCAGGAAATAATATTCTTGCTAGAATATCTTGCAAGCCAAGGATTTATCCTTTAGGTGATTACCACATATCCCTTCATGTACTTCTTAGAGTGCATAGTTTGCTTCGATGGAGTGCAAACACCTGAGGAGGGGAAAAAAAAGGACCTTTTATATAACTTGTCCTCATAAAGAATGTAGTGCGATGCCTATTGCCTTAGCTTTTGAGCTTCTTTAAGGTCAGTAAGGAGTGTTTCATCTTGGAGATACCTAATCATAAGGTCCATCTAGCTTGGCTCAGAGTCTGCTTGAATCATAGGTGTTAGCTTCTCGATGCTAGGCTTTTCCAAAATCTCAAGAAAAGAACTCTTTTGGAGGTCGACTGATTCCAAGGTGGCGAGCCTGGATGGTAGGTATGTCTATGTGTTTTCCAATCTAGGAACTTGTTGAGTATCGAAGCCAGTGAATGTGAAAGTGATATCTTTGACCTTTTGCAAGTACTTCATTATATTAGTATTTACCCAAGGATTGATTTTGATGAATACAAAATACTTATGTATAAATTTTGATACAACAAGTTGTTGAAGTGCATGTTGAGAAAGCTTTAGGAAGCTAAAATCACTCTCAAATAGATTCATGTGAATGCTAAAGAATGGAACCAAAGAACCAGATTTGGGAAGCCAAATAATGTGAAATCAAGTTAAGAAAGTCAAGAGCCGACTCCAAGATTCAAAGAGTCAACTCCGGCATGTAATTTTCAAGTGGCACAATCTATGAGTTGACCCTTGATGAGTCGAGTCAACACTCTCAGACAAGGTACAGAGTTGAATTTTTTGATCTAGAGTTTAAGTCAACCCTCAAACCAACTTCCAATCAACCCTTAGAAGCTGAGTCAATTCTCTTAGAAAAGATTGAAAACCAAATTTTTTAGATAAGATCTCAAGTCAACCCCAACTAATGTCGACTCAACTCTAAGTCAGCTCAAGTTGACCTCTATTTGATCCGAATTGACTTGATTGTGACTGACAGCTCCAATAGTTAGTTTTGCAGAAGTTCCAAAATCGCACAGAATGTATCTAATAGCTAATTTTTGGTCCCTAATTGCTAGAAACTGATTTTTGGATGTTTTAAGATGGTTTAAAGGCTATCAAACATATTGAAGAGTGTAGAGAAAATGAAAAACAAAGAACAAATCCCAAGAACATTAAGTGTGCATTCAAGAGAGAGCTATAACTTACCAACCATAAAACTTTTAAAGCTTTCAAGTGGTTTTCAAAGAAGAGGAGAGCATTTACTCAAAAGCTTCCTTGATAAGTCTTAGATGAGCCTCAACAACTTTTAGCTTTGCTCTTTAGGAGCTTTTTTTAATTGTGCTTTAACATTGTATCTTCCTCTTATTATATTGAATGTTTTAGTTAGGATTTAAACATTGAAAAAGGCCCATCCAAGCCTTGAATTGGAGTGTACTTGGGTCTAAGTCTAAGAGTGGCTTAGTAGGATGATTTTGGTTGATTTTCACAAAGAAAATCTTCTAGATTTTGATTGTAAGCCTAGAAAAATAATCAAAGGCTGTAATCTAGGAAAGATTATAGTAGAATTCTTAAGAGTTGCTTGGGAAGTAGATATAGATGCTGAGTTTGGCATCAAACTACTATAAAAATTTGTATTTGCTCATGCATTGGATGTTCTTTGCTATTCTTTATTTTGTATCATTATATCCTTTTCATATTGCATTATTCTCACTTACCCACTACTACACTTAGTTTAAATTCTGTGCACATTAGTTTTTAAAATCTGAAAAATCCAATCAGCCATCCTCTTGGATTGTCCATCTAGGAAATAATTAGGTTCATGAGATTCATACTCTTCCTATACTTGGCCAATGACGAGCTATGAGTCGTTGCAGACCTTCAACTATTGCATGCCTAGCTCCTTCATGATCTTGAGGCCGATTGCGAGAGCTTTGTACTCGGCCTCATTGTTTGAGAGCTTGAATTCAAACCATAAGGCATATTTGGTGAATGCCCCATCTAGGCTAGTGAAGATCAGTCTGAATCTTGACCTTGCCAAGCTAGAGGATCCATCCACATGTAGCACCCATGGTTCATTGGCTTCTTCTTTCTTCAGCTCGGGTTCAATCGGGTCCTCTTCAAGGATGGTACACTCTAGGATGAAGTCGTTGAGTACCTATGCCTTGATAGATGGCTGAGGTCAATACTTTATATCAAATTATGAAGGCAATGTTGCCCACTTTGCTATCCAATCCAAGGTATCTAGTTGATGCAGTATAGTTTTCATGGTTGGTCTATCAGAAGTACTATCATGTGGTCTTGAAAGCATGGGTGTAGCTTCATCTCGAGATTGCTAGAGTATAAATCATCTTTTCGAGACTTGAATACCTCATCTTGGTGTCGTGGAGGATTTTGATGATGTAGTAGATTGGTTTTTGGAGCCTTCCTTCCTCCTGTACCAACCTCGAGCTCATTATAGTAGGTGAAACCACCTGGTACAAGTATAGCTCCTCATTTGGCTCGAGTTTACTAGGCAATAGAGTGCCGTTCTTTAGCTCATCAAATATCGCTTGACATTCATTGGTCCACTAAAAATTATTAGCTTGCTTTAAAGTCTTAAAGAAGGGGAGGCATCATTCCATTGATGTAGAGATAAATCAATTAAGGGCTGCTATCTTTTCCATGAGGTGCTGGAGTTCTCTCTTTGATTTTGCTGGACTGATCTCTCACATAGCTCAAATCTTTTCAAAGTTTGCTTCAATTCCTTATTGTAAGACCATGAAACTAAGAAACCTTCCAGATATGACTCCAAAGGTACATTTGGTTAGATTTAGCTTCATCCAGAACTTGTGGAGGGTGGAGAAGGCCTTCCTGAGATCGTCGATGTGGCAACTTATTCTTCGGCTCTTAACCAGCAAATCATCCACATAGACTTCTATGTTCCTTCCAATTTGGTCTTTGAAAATCTCATTCACCAATATTTGGTAGGTGACCTTGCATTCTTTAATCTAAAAGGCATAACCTTATAATAGAAAATACCTTGGTTAATGATAAAAGAGACTTTCTTTTCATTGGTTTGTGTCATCCGAATTTGATTGTAACCTAAGAAGGTGTCCATAAAGGTGAGGAGCTCATGGCCCAATATAACATCTGCTAATTGATTAATCCAAGGTAATGTGTAGCTATTCTTTGGGAATGTTTTATTGAGGTTGGTAAAGTCAATGTTGATGTGCCACATCCCATTCACCTTTTTGCTAAGGACTATATTTGCCAGCCAGTCTGAGTAGACTACCTCTACGATGAACTCAACCTTGACGAGCTTGTTGACCTCATTGGCAATTGCTCTTTGGTGCCCCAGGGTAAAACTTCTCTTCTTTTGCTTGACTGATTGATATGGGATCCATAATTAGCTAATGCATCATAACCTCAAGATTGATGCCTAGCATGTCCGAGGCAAACCAGGCAAAGATATTTGCATATTTCTACAGCAAAGAGATAAGTTGATGTTTGCTTATCTCATTCAGATGCAAGCCAATGTAGACCATTTTGGCTATATTTTCTTCTTCAAGCAATATTGAAATGAGTTCTTCATTTGGTTCACCACCAGCTCGTTCAACTCATCCCATGTGTCCAATCCTTTGATTGTGGATGGGAGAGCTTTTAGTAGCCTCACTCCCAATAGAGTTGACATGTAGCACTACTCAGACGAAGTATGACATTATATGCTAATGGAACCTTGACGACCAAAAAATTGAGTTGCACTATTAACTGCTATGGTGACTGGCTAGCTATGACTAGTAGCGTGATGACCCCCTCAATTAGGATGGCATCCCTTAAAAAGTCGATGAGTGGAGAGTCAAGCTTTCTTAACCAATTTGAGATTAAACCCATCCTAAAAATGGCATTATAAAATAATACATTCATAGAGCTTCCATTATCAATTAGAATGTAGGATATATATATATATATCATAATTAACTATATTTAAAGATACAACAACCGCATCATTATATGGGGATTGGATGCCTTGAGAGTCAACCTTTGAGAAGGTAATGATGTCTTCGGTCTTCTAGTTCTTCACTAGTGATTCTTTGTCTCCTCATCCCTGGACATTGTCATGCTGCCGAACTGCCTCTCGGTTGTGGTGTTGATTACCCTTGCTGTAGGTTGGTTTCCTGGATTCCTTTTGAGCTGAGACAGTTTAGGTTGGGCTTCATTTTATTTCCATTAGTCTCTAAGGTACTTGTCAAGTCTTTTACACTAGATGAGTTCCTCAATCTCGTTGTTAAATTGGATGCATTCCTCAGTATTATGATCGTGGTTGCAATAGAATAGATAATATTTGTTTGGATCATGTCGGATAGGGGGAGCTTGCATCTTCCTTGGCTGCAGTAGCTATCCTTATCCTTGATCTCCATCAGGATCTATGCTATTGGAGTGTTCAAAGGAGTGTATGTGGTGAACCTCCTCGACAAGGAGTGCAACTATCAACCTAAAGGTGGAATCCAAGATCGGTGCCCCCAAAGTGGGCCATGCAACTTCATGGTTTCCTCGGTATTGGCGTATTTCTCTGCTCATGTAAGCATCTCCCGAAACCCTTTAGATACCTCTTTTCTAAGGTGAAGAGTAATTGGTACTTCAGAAGGTTGCCCTTTAGGGTGGACATAGTGATTGACTAGTCAAGGTTGCATATTTCTAGTATGACCACATTGAAATAGCTTATATAGTCCTTGAAAAACTTTACCTCCCTTTGCTTGATGGTCACCAAGGAGTCTGACTGTCAACATTGTTGCCTGCTGTCAATGAAATGGGCCATGAATGACTTGTCGAGTTGCTTAAAAGAATGGATTGTGCTTGGCTGAAGGCTCTAGTACTGGTTGCCTTTTACAAAATAGAAGAAAATGCTTGGCAAAGGATCCCATCTATGGCCCTGTGCAAAAGCATGAGAGCTTTGAAACTCTCCAAGTGATCAATTATATTAGGTTGGTTGTCTCATCATATGCCTCTAATTATTGTATCTTGAATTGATTACAGGTTGCCCCATCATAATCCCCTTGCTGAAGGGTAGGTTGGCATTAAAGCTGACCTCTCCATTTTGCATCGAGGCTTGGTCACATAATGCTTCGATCTGCATATTTATTTCTCAAAGTCTATTATCTACATCAGTATCTCAAGTAGTATGGTTTTCCAAATATTGAGGGGATTACCCCAAGTAGAATCTTTCCCTGACTATGGAGTTAGGGAGTGCCTCTGGTGACCATGACAAGGCTCCTCAGGTTACTATGTCGACTCTATGTTGCACTCGGTCCAGACTATGGACATGCACCTAAGGAAGCCATTGCTGGACTAGAGCTTGGGGCTGAGCTTCTCATGGTGATGGGGCCATGACTACGCATTTGCTAGATTGCTTGAACAATCACAGTTAGTATTTGTACCTACTAAACAAGTAGGTTGAACTACTCAGGTGTCACTCCCAGAGTGTGCTGGGATGGCAGAGGGCACCTCAGGTTGCAGAGGTGGCAGCTCAGCCACTAGGTCATACCTCGATAAAAGGGAACTGCACCTCGATCTGTCTTGATGTGGTTGTGTTGGAATGGTGTGAAGCATTTGATCCTCTTACATGTGGTCTCATGATGATGAAGTTTGTGTTCCTTCACAAAAATGAGCATGGGGCTCTTCCTCTAGCACCAAACTATTACTGTTGGCTCTCGAAATAGCACTTAGGTTGGTGATTTCGGGGTAGGGAGACGTTGGTGCCAAGCTGATTTGAGTAGAAGACCAAACCTGCAAGATAAGTCTCTTGTTGGAATTATATCAAGTGAGAATCCTCCAACCCCCAAGTTACTCACTAGAGAATAGTGGCAAGGAGAGAGTGAGAGGAGCTCAAGAGCATACTTGGAGGTCCCCTTTTCCCCATATTTATAGATGGGGGCTGTCCAGTTGTTCTCGGGAGGGGCAGTTGTTGTAGTTGAGGAAATTATGCAACTCTTTCATATTTGGTCAAGGTTAGTTATCATTTGGTTGTTCTAAAGAGTATTATTGATATTAAATGGATATGGTAACAATTTGTCACGTAGCTACCACGGAGAATCTTGGCCTAGTGCGATATGGCTCTACCATGGACCAAGCTGAGGTAAGTAGCTCAATGACCTATCGAGATATTGTATACATCAAATAAGACTAAGTTAAACCGATGCCCCCATATCAGACACTACAAGTGACTATTAACATTTTTTTTAAATGACAAAGTTAATAATATAAGGGAAAAATGATTAAAATTATTGATAAAGAAAATCATTTTGCACCATCTCATTCATCCCTTTCTTCTCCCTTCCACCACTTTTCCATTCTATCTGGTCTTCGTTCCACCATCGTGAATCACCTATCCTTCACGAGATCGCCTCTCATCATTTCTCCATTGCAGGATTAGATGAGTCCATCTCCACTGCCTCTTCCTATTCTTATATACACCTACCTATTTTAACCCCTCTCCTCTCTTCCAATACTCTCATCTCATTCCCTCTTTCCGGCTCTTGGACTCTTATTCCTCTTCTCTTCTCCCACCACCCCGACTTCCCAAGGCTTATCCGCAATCATGACCGATGCTAAGGGCCCCTTTTCTAGTGGATAAATATTATGAAAAAATTGATCAATTTTTTTATTGACCAACTTATCTATATTCTCATATTTTTCAAGATGGATAAAAAACTTTCCTATATGTAACAATTACCCATGAAATGAAAAATTATTTTACCCACCTAGGGGATAGCTAAATCATTTCTCATTAGCTAGTAAAGTAGATATTTAATTTTATTTTTAAGATGCTCCATCATCATTTTTAATGCCTTCATTATTCAATGCCTAAGAATTTAGTTATCCATGTTCTTTAAATCTAAAAAGTATAAAGAATATTATAGAAAATATGAATAAATTTTAGCAATTTACCAAGAAAAGTAGTAATGTAAAAAAACATGGATAACATATTTCGAAGCTACTTTCTTATGAGTAAAAGAATATGAGTGAATTATTTTCTTGTCTAAATGTTGCCTAGAAAATATTTATCTAAGAAAATATAGATTCCTAGATAAATATTTTACCCACAAAAGAACAGACTCTAAAGTAGAGCCCTTGAAAAAAAGAGTGAAATAGGACAAATTAAAAGAAAGAAAATTACATCCATTACTCTCCAAACCTAAAATATCTCATTGCATAAATGAAAAATTGCTACCAACTCATCATCTTCCAACTAATGAAAAATCTCATTTCATCATTGCATTCATTAACAAAAGTTATGAGAGTTCATCTAATCCTTTTTCCTCTTTACCCACTCACATGCATCTAATTTAGGTGCTGGGTTCTGATTGGAATGGAACAAGTGTCACTTTATTCACATGGGCAAAATGAGGTGCCCCTTAAACCAACACCAACTTTGGCTTTAGTTACTGTATCTGCCACTTCGATGCAATCGAGCATCGAATTTTACTATGGTGCTCCTGATGGAAACCAGTAGGTGTTCTAAGCATGATTTTAAAAATTTTAAAGTGGAAGACTTAACATTAAACATTTTAATCAAATAAACATGCTTAGAATCAGATCTAAAACACCCATCCTAAGATCTATAACATGAAATTTAGCATGTATAAAAATCTAAAAAATAAAAACATGCATCAATCACATCAATACTAGAACCTAAATCTAACTTTTAGATCTATCTACTAAGATTCCGAACTTTATACCTAAGCATGGGTAGATGATCTCCACTATTGAAACTTTCAGATACAAAGCTCTAGTGGTTGCTCATAGTTGCATGGGGTGCTTAGCATTTACAAATCGTCCACTTCAAGTCTTATGCAGATCCGATCTTCTGCGATTGCTATATCATGCGAATATCGAAGAAATGGTTTATTTGAATTCTTCTCATCTTCAAACCTCTCAAAGTTTTCGAAGTCGAAGAAGGGTCTCTATAGGATGAAGGAAAGAAGAAGAATAACAAAGAAAAACTATTTTCTCTCTACTTTTTCTTTCTTCCAAAATCCTAGAATCCTAGGATTTGATCTCTCACCCTAAGAGGAGGAAGAAGTCCTCTAAAGTCTCATGCCTAGGAAGGCTTCCCACCCCAATCCTCATGCCCCAAAAGAAGTATTCAGCCCCCTCTTCCTCTTTTGAATTTCACGTAAAAAATCCAATTAGATTGGTGCACAAAAGAGGAGGGTTTTAATATATGGAATCACTAGTCTAGATAAGATAGGATAAGACTAGGTATTGGTTCAGATTTAAACTCCTTTAAATCCAAAACTCATCCAACCAAAGCTCATCCCTATCTATTTGGAAATAGTGGATGAACAATTCTTTAAGTGTGTGGAAAAGATATGGAAGAAATAATTTATTTTGTCACACAAAATAAAGAGTCCTTTTGTAGGTTATCAACTAAAGTGGATAAGGTAATTAGTTAGAGTTTAATCTCAAAACACTTTTGAACCAAACTTAAACCAATCAAACCTAATCCAATTGGGGCAACAACAAGGAGATTTTTAGATGAATATCCCATGCACAAACTCCCTTTGTTCATGGAGAAGTGGGTGCAAGAGAAATAAAGTGGTGCATGGAGCAATCCAGCAATGTTTGGACTCTAGGTTTTGTCATCTGGATCTAACCAAATCAATTTAATTAGAACCAAATAAATGAGACTAAACCTAATCCAGTTAAGCTAGAAACTAATCAAGTTAAATTTTAATCCAATCAAAAATTGATCGAGTCTAAGTCCTGATAAAATCAGGAAACACTCTTCCTTATTGATTAGGTCATCTCATAACCTAATCGGGTCAAACCAAATTGAGTCCAATTCAATTAGATTTGATCCAAACTTTATTGCTCAATAAAATTAAGCTAATTAACAATCTTATTTCTAACTAATCCTCCAATAATAGATTTTCAATCTAGTGGAACTCTTCATCATAAAGTTTCAGTCTAGTAAAACTATTTACCATAGAGTCTCAGCCCAATAGAACTCTCGATCATAGAGTCTTATAGTCCAACGGAACTCTTGATTATAGAGTTCTAGTCCAGTGGAACTCTTGATCATAGAGTCTTAGTTCAATGAAACTTGATCAGCCAAATAATTAGACATGTACTTCAAATTTCTGTACTAATCAAAATGACCATCTAGTAATAGCATCCGATATCTAGATTGACTGAATGTATATGAAGCAATATGAAGAACCTACTAGAATATGGTTACCATATAATTCATCCCTTTGAACTCCATGCTTAGGATGACTTAAAATTAAACTATCAATCCTTATCAGGATATTCATAATGTATCTCAATTTAATTAGTCCTGTGACTCCTCACAAGGGCTACCCTGATCAAGACTTTGCTAAATTGAAATACAGTATAATACATCTTCTAAAACTAGGAGTGGTCAATCCCATCTTATCTCATACATTGACACTTTAAGTACTTGACAGTGCCTAGAAATCTTCTATCACTGATTCAGGTAGTCTGGTACCAAAGCACAGTGAGTTGCTTGAAAGTTACTACACATGATGATCTTAAATCGGAAAGACAGTTATACCCACATCCCTTCAGAGCAAGACTTGATAGCAAAATGCACTAGAGTTGGTCACGTTTAGTATAGATATACTCTTATATGATCACCTACATGCTATATCAGTGTTTCTATACTTTTTGGTTAAGAGGATAACCAACCGATATGGCACACGATGACCTACACTTGATATTGTTATCATCCTAGTAATAGCATATCATTTGGTTGCAAACAAGTTTAAGGACTAAATGATAAATTCTTTTTTTATCAATTTAAAATAGTCTTAAAGACTTCATTATAATACAAGAGTTCATTAGAAGATATACACAACTTATGATAAAAAAGCCAAATATCATTTTATTTATTTAATAATTCATATATATACAAAAATAAGCTCAATCATCAGCAGGCTGATGATTGGCTTTGGGACATAATTTCTAACAACTCTTTTATAATATTTTATGGTATATAAGACAAAGATATTTAAGATATTATACATTACCTTATATATATTTTATTATTTTAAAAAATAATATATTATTAATATTATTATTTTCTTTCTCCCTCTACAACTCCTCCACCTCCCTTAGCCCGTGGCTTCTTCATGCCCACTCCCCCATCCCGGTGCCACCTATGGCTTGTCCACCTCCCTCCGCCCTCGACTCCTCCATGCCTGCTGCCCTAACTCCTTGCCTGCAGTCCGCCTGTAGCTTCTCTACCCCCCCTCTTCTCGAGCAACTAAGGCTCCTTCGCCCTCTCCCATGCACACAGCTCCTTTGCCCTCGATCTACAGCTCCCCCCCCCAGCCCCTTGCCTATGGCTCCATCTTCCTTCTCCTACAGCTTTTCTGTTGAAGAAAAAATCCTATTTTCTCGCCACAGGATCATTCAGATCTGATCAGATCTGAATAAAAAATTTTAAATTTTTTTTAACTTGATCCAATCTAATCTGAGAGTTCTCAGATCTGATTCTAATGATTTGATATTAAATATAAAATTAAAATTATATCAAATATTATTTTAGTACCTGATTGGATAATCTGATTATCCTATTAATGATCCTGATGCTCTCGAGATTCTGAATCAAGCCATACACGTGCCTGGCCTCTATTGGAGTCCACTCAGGCTGGATCTGAAGGTGCTCTCCTTTTGGATCTAATCTGCAAAAATCAATTCTTAAGTCCTTTTGTAGACCCTTCAAAACAACTTCTGAAAGATGCATGTTCGACTTATGAACTAGTTGTATCTTTTCCTAATCTTTTTGCCAATGGAACTTGGATCTTCTCACGCTGCTTTGCCCAACCACTTGGGCATGGAGAAGAGGGATAGGGGGAAGATGAGGGGGTGTGGAGATGAATAAAGTAGCAGGGCTTCGCCGTATGTTATTCAAATGCACAACAGGTTTGCATAGGGCCCCTTAAATAGACCAAACATAGAGTCCCTTTGCTTGCAACTTTGAACAAATCAAAGATGACATGAAGAAGGACTCCTTATCAGATCTCCACACCCCACCCTCTTATTTTCATGATTTTGTCGCATAAAATCCAGATAGAAATGGTGTGGAGAAGAGGGAGAATGCTTGGGTAGCGCAAGCAACTCATCTCCAAAGACTTTGATCTCATCAAGTCACTTTGCCCTAGTCAAATCTAATTTGACTGGGTCAAAGCCATTATCCACTTGGGATGCAGCCTAGGAGGATGTGTGTCCTCTCCATGTCACATAAAAATCTAGAGGCATGCGGCCCTAGAAATTCTTCAAGGGGTGCATGCCCCCTGTCCCTTCTTTCTTACAATAGAGTCAACCTTTGACCCTTGTCCAAAATAGAAAATGACAGATAACAAGAATTGGCAGGTATTATTTTAAAATCATCTGATGAATTAAGATAATTCTTTTCTGACCTAGACAAGCCTCAGTTAGGATTTCAAAGTGAGTCAAACTCATTCAAGATGAACCAGAAGGACTACAAATAAAGAATGTTAGGCTCAATCGTGTGCTAGCATGATTTTTTTGAACCTAATTGGATCTAATCTAAATCAATCAAACTGGATTAACTCAATTGATCACATCCAGATCCAAATTCTTATTTGTGTGACCCTAGTTAGGTTCAGTTCTGTATGGTAATGGGATATGTCATGATCTCTATCATCGACATCATCGAAACTATCCTTTCGATGGATCAGAACTCTTCTGATTCGAACAGCTAGAATGATCGATCATCTAAATCATTCTAATTGCTCCCAAAATCCACCAGTGACACCTAGCAGTATATGGTGGCAATCCATCAGAGCTGAATGCGAACCTCTTGGATGTAGCTACCTTGTGTGATTAAGTTCTTCTATCTTGAGCCCCTAATCAAGATTAGGGTTAAGGTGAACTCGTCAAACCCTAGTCTCTGTCATATGATGTAATCATTCGATTTGAGTTTGATGTGAAAATCCTAAATAGAAACTCTTTCTATTATTTCACTCTGCCATGGCCATGGGCTTCTGGACTTGATTCTCATGATTATCATAGGGCTGCTCCTCATACCACCGAGGTAGATAGATTCCATCTTGATGCAATCCAGTTCCTACAATGAACATGCTATAGCCAACATACACCTCAGGGTTCCATGATGGCTAGGAGATCGAGTAATGGTGTAGTCAAACTATAACACCCTCAAGGTGAACTATCGATGCACCTCAGGTCAAAGAACCAGACACACTACTGCAGCATCGAGTCAGTCATTGACGAGAAGGTAGACTCTCTAATGACTACTCGAGGTGGTCACGCTCAGTGCCCTCATTCTCTAACGAGTACCTGTACTCTCGCTCCGGTGTCTCCACACCGTAGACTCAAGACTCATCTACTAAAGAAGAAGCGATTCGTACACCAACCTTCCGGATCAATCACCATCCTCGTGATGATCCTATGGTCGGGAGCATTTTATGAGTTAATAATGATTATTCATGTCTTAAATTTTCAACTCTTGAAAATATGAATTATCATTACCATTAACTCAAAGGATGTATCACAGACACTAAATACACATATGTGATAGAAAATAACCCATTTTATTGATTTATAGTCAAAATTATAAAATTTTGCCCTCTAGAAGTGTATTACAAGTATTGTCAGCCAATTCTGGCTTCTAGGGCACATATATCTAACAATCTCCCACTTGTCCTAAAGCCAATTGGCTACAAGTCTAAGTCCCATCTTCTCAAGGTGGGCTTCGATCTTCTGTTATGGCCCAAATGCTTTGTAAGTGGGTCTGCCACATTGTCTGCGGAGTTGACTCTCTTGACCTCGACGTAACCCTTCTCGAGGTAATCGCGGATGAGGATGGTATCGCCGCTCAATGTGCTTGGATTTTTGGTGAGACCTCGGCTCCTTAGCAAGGGCTATGGCGCCATTGTTGTCGCAGTACAGAGGAATGGCATCTGATGGCATTACTCCAATTTCTGCAGCAAACTTCTTGTACCAGAATGCTTCCTTCGCAGCCTCTGATGCAGCGATATATTCTGCTTCCATGATGGTGGAATCTGCTATCACCAGTTTGCTTGGAACTCTTCCAGCTGACAGCACCACCATTGCACACAAACAGACTTCCAGATGTCGACTTTCGATCATCTATATCGGACATGAAAGTCCGAGTCTGTGTATCCCTGGACTTGGAGTTCTCCATTACCAAAGACCAACAATCATATCCTTAGTTCTTCTCAAGTACTTAAGGATACATTTCACAGAAGTCCAGTGTTCTTCACCTGGATTTGACTGATATCTGCTTGTGACACTCACAGCATGGGCTATATCAGGTCGTGTACATAGCATGGCATACATGAGGCTCCCTATTGCAGAAGCATAAGGGATCTTGCTCATGCATTCTATTTCCTCAGGTGTGCTAGGGCACATCTTCTTGGAAAGATGAATACCATGTCTGAAGGGTATTAATCCCCTCTTAGAGTTTTCCATACTAAACCTCTTTAGTACTTCCTCTATGTACATCTTCTGTGAAAGTCCTAGCATCCTATTCGGTCTATCCCTATAGACCTTAATTCCTAGAATAAAGGATGCTTCACCTAGGTCTTTCATGGAGAATTCCTTGGACAACCATATTTTGACTGTCGTCAACATGGGAATATCATTCCCAATAAGGAGGATGTCATCCACGTACAATACGAGGAAGACAACAGCGCTCCCACTGACCCTTTTTGAAAGACACATGGTTCCTCTTCATTTTTGATGAAACCAAATATTTTGATCACATCATTGAAACGAGTGTTCCAGCTCCGAGATGCTTGCTTAAGTCCATATATGGACCTTTGCAGCTTGCAAACCTTGTGATCAGTATCACTGGATGTGAAACCTAGCGGCTGTTCCATATAGATATCTTCCTCAAGATATCCATTTAAGAATGCCATTTTCACGTCCATTTGCCATATTTCATAATCGAAATAGGCTGCAACGGCAAGCAATGTGCGGATGGATTTTAGCATAGCCACTGGGAAAAGGTATCCTGATAGTCAATGCCTTCGCGTTGACTATAACCTTTTGCCACTAGTCTAGCCTTGAATGTCTCCACATTTCCCATCTGCACCAATCTTTCTCTTGAAGATCCATTTACACCCAATAGGTACTATACCTTCTGGTGGATCTACCAAGGTCCAGACTTGGTTTGAGTGCATCGAGTCAATTTCTGACTGCATTGCCTCTAGCCATTTCTCGGAGTCGATATCTGATATCGCCTCGTTGTAGGTTTTGGGATCATCACCTTGAGCACCATTACCTATGAGGAACATTTTCTCTACTTTCCTCTGAAATAATACCTAAGTATCTTTCAGGGGATGGAAAACTCTTTCCGATCTACGAGGTGGAGGAGGTAGTGTTCTTATTGGCTCAACCTGATTTGGTTCCAATTGGTCCTTAGCTCGTTGTACTTGTGAGACTTTCTCATCAAGCTTAATCTGCTTTCCAATGCCGCTATCTTGAATAAACTATTTTTCAAGAAAGATGGCATGTCGACTCACAATCACATTGTGGTCTTCTGGAATGTAGAAATAGTATCCTAATGACTCTTTAGGATATCCTATGAATCGAGCTCTAAAGGACCTAAACTCTAACTTGTCCGCTTGTTGTCTTTTGACATGAGCCGGACAACAATCCCAAATTCTGAGATGACTCAGACTTGGTTTCTTACCATGCCATATCTCATACGGTGTGGTAGGAACGGTTTTAGAGGGAAACCCTATTCAGTAGATAGATTGAAGTTAACAATGATGTCCCCAAAAGAAAATCAGGGAAGGTCTGTGAAGCTCATCATGGATCGGACCATATCCAATAGAGATCCGATTTCTCCATTCTGAAACCCCGTTGAGTTGAGGGTGTTCCTGGTGGAGTCCATTGAGAGACTATGCCATTTTCTTTGAGATAGTCTAGGAATTTTCGGCTAAGGTATTCACCTCCTCGATCTGATCGAAGAACCTTAATGGATTTTTTTAGTTTGTTTTTCTACTTCATGTCTGAATTTCTTTGAACTTTTCAAAAGCTTCAGACTTATGTCTCATAAGATACACATACCCATACCTAGACAGATCATCGGATAAAGGTAATGAAGTAGACAAAATTGCCTCTTAGCCCGGCACATCAAATGGGCCGCACACATCAGTGTATGTACTAGGGCAAGGAGATCTGTGGCCCTTTCCCCATGTCCTACAAAAGGGAGTTTAGTCATTTTGCCTTGAAGACAAGATTCATAAGTTGGATATGACTTAAAAGTCAATGGACTCAATAGCCCATGGATTTTTCTCCAATTTGTTAATCCTATCTTAAGGTGCCATAGATACCTATCATTTAGACTATCCCTAGGTCTCTTTGATCCTATGGCATTCACGTTTTGCTCGATAGTTAAAAATAGGTACATCAATATGTAGCTGATAAAGACCATTAATAAGAAATTACTTTGCAATTTTATTTCTTTCATAAAGAATGTTACAATGGTCCTTAAGAAAAGGTAATCACATAGCCTTCCTGTGCTAAGCATGAAATAGAAATCAAATTCCTTGCTAGCTGCAGGCACATAAAAAATAGTTCTTAAGTACTAAGTCTAATTTCAGATGGTAATCAAAGAGGGATATGATTTTCCCATGGCCACTGCAGCAACTCTTGCTCCATTACCGATGCATAGGATCATGTCTCCATCCCTCAGCCTCCTGCTATCCTCAAGACCCTGCATAGAAGTGCACAGATGAGCACTAGAACCAGAGTCAAGCACCCAACTGGATGCAGAAGAAACCATAAGGTTAGACTCAATAACGAGCATACCTCCTAGAAGGACCTGCCTCCTTCTTGTTCTTTAGGCTGGCCAGGTATAGAGGGTAGTTCTGCATCCAGTGGTCGTCTGTATTGCAATGAAAATACTTTTTCTTGTTAGTAATCTTCTTCTTTGGCTCTGCCTTCCTCTTCTTCCCTCCATCTATCTTCTGCTTTTCGTAGACTTCTTCTTTTCAAAAAACTTTCTCTTAGAAGAAGTCTGCTCCATAACAAGCATTGAATTCTTTGAACCTTTCAAAGAAAGTTCAGTAGTAACCAACATTTTTATCAATTCAGCTAAAGTACATTATAGCTTATGCATATGGAAGTTCATAATGAACTATCCATATGCATCAGTCAAGGACTGCAAGATCACATCAATTTGCAAGTCCCTGTCTAGCTTGATACTGAGCTTCTCAAGCTCTTTTAAGTCCTTAATCATCATCAGATAATAATCTTGGACCGACTACCCATCATGCATTTGAGCCTTAAAAGGTCATCTAGTGACTTGATACTTGGCTGCATGACTCTCTTCACCAAACAACTCTTATACATGAGCCAATATTTTGCAAGCAGTCTTGATGTCCTCATGTTGGCATTGAAGCTTATCGAACATCGAGTCCAACATGTAGTACCTAACTTTATTATCTTCATCCATCCATATTTTTAGAGATGCTCCCTGTTCAGTGGATGGACGGACTGATAAGGTGGGGGGTCTTGGTTCAATACATGAGTCAGCTTTTCGAAATCCAAAATAATTTTATAGTTTCAAAGCCAATCCTTATAATTGGATCCATTCAGTTTGTAGGTGTTCAGGATATGGGCCAATGGATTAGATGCAGACATTTTTCTATAGAGAATTAAAGTTTTTAGTTAGATTTTATAATTAGACTTGATCAATTTATTTAGAAGTTTTATTTTTAAATAAATTAGGCTTTCATTATTTTCTTGGATCCCTACACTCTCTTGGCAAAGATACAAAAATCTCCATGATCAATTGATTTCTAGTGGGTGGTGCGGTCCTACTGACTGGCTCACCATCTCACCTAACAGTTATTGGTGATAGGTCAACTGATGAGTGGATAACTCTTGTTCAATGATTCTCTAATCATAGTGCATCCAAATCTGATCTCTAATTCATGAAGCTCACCACGCCCGAAATATTGGTCCACTCTTTAGTTAAGTCAGACCCACCATTTACATAAATTGAATTTCTAATTGAGGCACTCACCATATCTAGAATATTAAGCCCAACCCATAGCATCCAATGCCTAATAGACATAGTTGCATCTTTCCGATGCAATCAAACCACTGTAATCAGTCGAGAACAACCAATCCCAAAAAAGACCCGCACATCTACAATGGTGGAAGACCTATGACTTAATATTTTCTTAGGAAGAGTTAATTTAGGTCTCTTTAAACTTGAGGTGACTTAGTCATAATAATTATGACTAATCTAGTGGCATGGATTAGCTCAAATTGTTAGCCACCTCTAATCAGAACTGGATCGATAAAAATGGCTAGATAAGTGAGACCGGTGGAAGGGATATGCCATTAACTCAATAAGAATGCATTTAGATAGAGTAGCTTCCAATTAAAAATCAATCGATCGTATCTACCAGACTTACCTTAGACACCAAATTATCAAATCAGAATCAATCGGATTAGCCTACAATCCAGGCTCAAACTGCGGAGCCAAATTAGATCTTGACTTGATCAACCACATGTGAATATGAGTCGATCTTGATCCAGACTTAATCCTATTGAGCTAGTCAATTCTAAGCACTCTTGATCTTATCTAATCAACTCTTGATTCGGTTTGATCAACCGCTAGACCTAATTGAGCTAGCCAAGTCCAAATCCAAATTTATGAAGGTATCTTAGATCTAAAAATTCATAATATTTAGATCTAATTTATTTTACAATCTTAATTCTTAATTAAGTTTGAATTCAATAACAGAAACATGCCCAAAATTCTAAAATTTTAGGATCTAGAATTTTACAGAGAAGTAAGTTTTTCGATTTCTGATTAAGGATAAATGCGCAACACCCCTACACACCATAATAGCATCCCATCGAATAAAAAGAGAGAGCTTTTAAACCCTTCTTACTCTTATGATCGGATGGCCAAGAAAAATACCTTAATCAGAAATAAATACTATACTACAAAACTTAAGATTTATAACATATATCAAATATAAGATCATAGATCTATTCATGCATGTTCTATATACATCTTATGTATCATTTATTAAATCATAAATGCATGATTTCAGATCTAATATATCATATATAATATCTAAAAAATAAAATTTTAAATTGGTCATATCAATATAAAATCTATTCTAGAGAATTCATAGAAATATTCTACAACTAGTTTAGACATGCACTATCATATCTCATATGAATATTTAAATATTTAATTTTTTATTTTTTAGATCTAATTATAATATTTATAATATGAGAAAAATAGAAACAAATAGATCTAAAAAAATTATTTTAGTCATATCGAAAGAAAAAATTACACTAAACTACATATAGAATAATTCTATACCTAGTCTAGATATGTATCTCGTACATAATTAATATGAATCTAAATTTTTTAATTTTTTTGATTTCAGATTTGATCATATTTGATGTGAAATCTAATATTTATAATATCAAATCATAAATTATAATTAAAAAATTAGATCTAAAATAGATCTAAAAAATTGCTAATGCAGCTCTGATACCAGTTGAAGAAAAAATCCTATTTTCCTACCATAGGATCATTCAGATCTGAATCAAAAATTTCTAAAATTTTCTAGCTTGATCCAATTAGATCTAAGAGTTCTCAGATTTGATCTTAATAATCTAATATTAAATATAAAATTAAAATTATATCAGATATTATTTTAGTACTTGATTGAATAATCTGATTATCTTATCGATGATCCTGATGATCCTGAGGTTCTGGATCAAGCCACGCACGTGCCTGATCTCTATCGGAGTCTAATTGGACTGGATTTGAAGGTGCTCTCCTTCTAGATTTAATCTTCAAAAATTAGATTATTGTCCAAAGGTAGCAACCCAAGATGGGGTGGGGGGATGAATTAGGTTCTTATAAAATTTTAACCAAATTTACTTTCTAAATAGGTATGTGCTTTGATTTTAACTTAAATAGTATGGTTCAAATGTAAACAATATAAGCAGCAGCAATTTTAAGATATACAAATGCTATGAAGAAATTTAAAAGCTAATCTAAGTAAATAATAAAGCAAGTAAAGCAAGAATTAAAAATACAACACAAACACATAAGGTTTTATAGTGATTCGGAGCAATCCACTCCTACATCAACTCTCCAAGCTTTTCTTAGAATTTTTACTATAATCTACTCTTAATTATAGTATGTTTATTTTTTCAGACTCACAAACAAACCTAGTTGGTTGTCACAGGAGTACCAACCAAAATCTTATACTAATAATTTTTTGAGATCACTATTAACCCAATTGGTTTTTCAGGCTTACCAATCAAAATCTATAATATCCAATTTTGAACTTGGACGAATCTAATTCTCAAGTATTTTTCTTCCAAAGAAACTTAAAAAAAATAAAAAATACAAGTAAAGTTTTAACATAATATAAAAAATAGAATTTAAGCTCTTTTAAATCCTAAAGAGAAAGCCAATGATGTGCTCGATTGAAGCTTGGCTTTTCTTCAAATTGTGCTTGAGAGGATGTAGAAGATGTTAGAGAAGATGGCTTTGAAGGCTCGCTGAAATCAGCGCACAACTTTTTTCTTTTTTTTTTCTTTGGATATTCAATGTTTCTGACTGAAAATAAAAGAATCTCTTTTTAAATCCCTTAATCTTCCTTCCCAAATATTTTTCTAGCCTTTTATACTCTTTGTGATAGCTTTTGGATTAGTTCTGTAGGTGGTATAGTGCTCCCAAGCCTTAGGAGGCCATGGACGGAGCCAAGGTGAGGGCTCCAAGAAGGCTAGGATAGGTATGGTCCTAAGGCTAGGACAGGAGTTATCCTAGGGTGGAGGTGGCATGTAGCTCTCCACGGACTTGAGGTTTGGATATTGAGGGCCTCAAGAGGCTTGGTTGTTGCTTCGGAGACCTAGGATTCAAGGTGGAATAAGAAATCAAAGTCAAAAAATCAAGACCGTAGAAAGAACATTTTCTATAGGTTAGTCGGCTCAGTCTAAAACTGGGTCGGCTATGTCTCAGAGCATAGATAAAATAGAAAGATCGAGTTTCGGGACTGCAGGCATGGCACAGAACTAGGCCAGCTCAGTTTCAAACTGAGCCGATCCAATAAAACTTAGCGGCTCAATGCTGAGACTGAGTCGACTCAGTGCGCAGGTAGAGTTACGCGAGGGTCTATTTTAGTCTAGGATTTGGGTTGATCCTAGGGGTCTTAAGGCCTGATTTGAGAGGTCTCAAGAGGGCTAATTCATCTATAGGTTGGGATTAGATCCAGGGGATGAGAGCATATGAGACTTGGGCTCGGTGAGTGCTTTCATGTATTGGATTAGTCTAAGGGAGTTTTTAAGCTGTGGTTTATTAGGCTTCATGTGGGAACTCTAGGGTATATAAACCAGGATATTGTAACTTTTATAAGAAGAAGAGAATACAATTGAGCTTTTCTTCCAACTCTCTTCTCTCTGGTTCTAACATCAAAACCCTAGCTTCTCTCATCTTTCTTAGATCTTTTTCAGTTTGCTGGATTAACACCTAAGTTCACGTAAGAGATCGGATCTACGGCTGTGGCTCCAAGCAGCTGTAGGAACAACAATTGATATCAGAGCAAGGTTGAGCATGAAGAAGAAAGAAGATCAGTTTTCAGCAGAGATCAGCAGCGAGATTCAGATCTAAAGACTTTCTCCAGACTTCGTGAGGAAGGAAGAGATCATAGGGCTGTTGTCCACCATCCTAGTTAAGGTATTTCTTAGATCTATCTATTTGTTGTTATTTGATTTGGATTGATTATGGAGAATAGTGGGTTGAAGGTAGGATTAGAGAAGTTTGATGAAAAAGGAAGTTTCACGATGTGGATGGTAAGGGTAGAGGATCTATTGGTTCAAATGAGGTTGGATTCGGCCTTAGAAGATAGGACGGAGGAGATCACAGACAAGGAGTGGATGTCCTTAGGAAAGGGCATGTGCCATGATTAGGGCATGTTTGGTGGATGAGATTTTGTATGATGTATTGGAGGAGAGAACACCCAAGAAATTATGGTCGAGGTTACAATAGTTGTACATGGAAAAGAACATATACAATAAGTTGATGCTGAAGAAGCAATTGTATAGCCTTCGGATGCAGGAGGGCAAGGATGTTGCGGAGCATATTCAGCGGTATGACTGGATGAGCATGGACTTGCTCAATATAAGGGTGGATTTAGAAGAGGAGGACAAGAGTCTATTGTTGCTATGTTCGCTATCCGAGAGCTTCGATCCGTTGATGACAACTTTGCTGTATGGTAAGAAGACACTGGTGTATAAGAAGATCGTATCAGTGCTCAGATCCAACGAGCAGCGGAAATGGATGATGAAGAGAAAGGTCTTCCAGGAGAGTCTTGTGATTTCAGAGAAGCACAAGAAAGAAAAGAAGGGCGAACAAAGGGGCAACAAGGGGTCCAAGAGATGCTTCCAGTATGGAGAAGCAGGATACTTTAAGCGGGAGTGTCCGCTTTGGAAGAAGTGCAAGGAAGGAGAAAGTTTGGATTCCATTAGTACAGTCGCTGAAAGTGAAGATTCGAATGAAATCTTGGTGGTCTCGGAGGAGCCCACAGGATGTGGTGTATCTGAGATAATTTTGGATAGGTCTGCGGAGTGTAGAGGATCCGAAGGGGCAGTGATGGTGTTCGAGGTATAGCGGCAGGCCCAACAGTGCAGCGTTGGATGGTTGGCCTTGAGGGACTCAGAGATAGAGTTGGCTTCTATGGCATCAGGGGGACTTCAGCTCTAGGTGGAGCACCGGGCAGAGGTGGCTTCACGGGTGGAGGAAGCTGTGACACAAATTCAAAGCAAAGGGGTGTAGAGGGAGGACCTATATCCTAGCACTAGTGTCAGGATGGTACAGATCCAAGTGGAGAAGATTGTGCAAGGAGATAGGCATGGCTCTAAGGTTACAGTGTCAGGTGGAGCAACAGGATATGCGGCAAGTATCGGTAAAGGAATATTACATGATCTTCAGGAAAGTCTAGGATAAGTGATGCAGCTGCCAAGCAGAAGGATACCTACAACTCTAAAGGTGATGAAGAGAAATAAGCCAAGGACTTCAGCGATGGAGGCAGTCATCCCGAAGGCCTCAAAGGGAGTTCAGTAGTTGAAGAAGAATGGCAGTGGCAAGGTGAGCATGAGAGGCTATCAGGATATGCAGGGACAGCAGGATCATGCAGGAGGATGTTGCTAGGTGTGACAAGGCTTGGGCACACCAAGGTGGAGATTGTAGGTAGTGTGGTACTCCCAAGCCTTGGGAGGCCATGGGTGGAGCTAGGGTGAGGGCTCTAGGGAGGCTAGGACAGGTGTGGTTCTAGGGCTAGGACAGAAGTTGCCCTAAAATGGAGGTGGCATGTAGCTCTCCACGGGCTTGAGGTTTGGATATTGAGGGCCTCAAGAGGCTTGATTGTTGCTTCGGAGACCTGGGATTCAAGGTAGAGCAAGGAACCAAAGCTGGAGAATCAAGACTGCAGAAAGAATATTTTCTATAGGTTAGCCGGCTCAGTCCAAAACTGAGTCAGCTAAGTCTCAGAGCATAGGTAAAATAGAAAGATGGAGTTTCGAGACTGTAGGCACGGCACAGAATTGGGCCGACTCAGTTTCAGACTGAGTCAACCCAGTGAAACTTAGTCGGCTCAATGCTGAGACTGAGCCGACTCAGTGCGCGGGTAGAGTTACGCGAGGGTCTATTTTGGGCTAGGGTCTAGGTTGATCCTAGGGGTCTTAAGGCCTGGTTTGAGAGGTCTTAAGGGGGCTAATTTATATATAGATTGGGATTAGATCCAATGGATGAGAGCATGTAAGACTTGGGCTCGGTGAGTGCTTTCATGTATTCGGTTAGCCTAAGGGAGTTTTAAGCTATGGTTTATTTGGGTTCACGTGGGAACTCTAGGGTATATAAACTAGGTCATTATAACTTTTACAAGAAGAAGGAAATACAATTGACCTTTTCTTCCTAACTCTCTTCTCTCTGATTTTAACACCAAAATCCTAGCTTCTCTCATCTTTCTTAGATATTCTTCAGTTTGCTGGATTAATACCCAAGTTCATGCAAGAGATCGGATCTACAGCTGTGGCTCTGAGCAGCCGTAGGAACAACAAGTTTTAGTCATTGGAAGCTTTGAAATAGTCATTGAAGTGGAGAAATGACTGTTTGAAAAAGCTGCAGAAAACTAACCATTACGATCACTGAGTCAGTTCAGTTTTTGACTGGGTCGGCTCAGTCATAACTAGGTTAGTTTAGTTTACAACTGGATCGGCTCAGTCTCCTGAGTATTGAAAAACTGACATTTTGTACTTTCTATCTTTTGCTTCCATTGAGATTAGGTCGGCTCAGTCTCAGATTGGGTCCGCCTAGTTTGCATGCCATGCATGCCAGTCCACTCGAGAGCTCTCAGAAAAATTTTGAGACATCTCGAAAACTACTCTAAGGCTATTTTGAGGAATTTTTGCTTCCAATCAAGGTGATTTAATTTTTATTTGAAATCCACTTTATATCTTTCTTGTTTTGGTCAAAGAGCTCTCTTTTTTCTGATCTTTGGAAGCTTAAGAAAAATCTTTTCTTTAAAGATCTTGACTTGATGAATTTTTGTAGATCTTTTCTTAAAATGATTCTTCAATTTAAATACCTGAAAAGACCTACATCCACTCATGAAACACATGGTTAAATACTCAAACACTCAAAGTTTGGCAATCATCAAAATCAATCATGGGGTCAACAATCTTCCTCTTTTTGATAATGGTAAAAACTTTGAGTATATACATAATAAAAATAAATAATGTGTTTTAATGCATTTTGCTAATATATATCATGAAGACATGAAGTACTAGATCAAACACATGAATGCACACTTCATGAATGATCTCAATTAATCTTTAAAACATCAAAACTTTAAGTTTCTTAAGCATCAATCCTTCAAGTATATACTCAACATACTTCTCTCCCTTTTTGATAATATCAAAAAGCTCATGGGAAGAAATAAGAAACCATCAAAATCAACATTAAAATATTTAATTGAGAGATGTATTAAGTTCATAAAATCAATTTAAATGAATAATCTTTCTTTCAAAAATTTATCCTTTAACTCAAACTAAGTTTCAAATATTCTTTTTAATTTCAGAAGGCTCTCCCTCTTTTTGAATTAATATGATCTTTAATCAGATTTTTAGATATGCACTTTTAAACTTTAAGGAGAATAGAGCTTTTTTAAAGATTTGAACATGAAATCAAGCATAGCATTTAATTCAATATTCAATCTTTTTTTTTCTTAAGAAATTTTAGTCAATTGAGTTCAAGAAAAGTATGTATCGAGCAAAGTAAAATAAGCAGTATCAAAGCAATAGATAGATACATTTTCGAAATCATTTCTTTGAGTAAAAATTACTTCAATACTAATAGTTCATAAAAATTTTGCAATGCATATCAAAACTTTAGTATCAAATTTGAATTTTTAAATAAGTTTTAAATTTGAGTTTAAAGATTCATTTCTTGGAGTAAACATATGTTTGAAATTCAATTTCACTCCGAATAGTTATCAAAAATGATATAGCAATCAATTAAAGTAAATTAAATTGAATAAATATATAAAAACCTAATTTAAGAAGATTATAAATTAATTGATTGAGAACTTAAGATTAAAATATATTTATCTCAAAATAAATTAATCAAAATTTTCAATCAAATTAAGATAAAAAAATATTTCTCCTCTTATTTTGGAGATACCAAGAGTTCATTTTTTTTTAATATTTCAATAACATTATCTCCTCCTATTTTTCGTAACTTTGGCTTGATTATTTTAGCTTACAAGTTTTCTCCTCCTTTATCTTTCAAATCAAACATATTTAACATGAATTTAACTACTAAATTCAGATTTTCTAAAATTAAAAGAAATTTTTAATTTCAAAGTCCTTTTTAGAATAAATGATTAATTCTTCTTTAATATTTTTTTTTCTTACTTTAGCAAACAAAGCCATTTCTTTGAAAGATTGTCTTGATACTAATTAAATTGAAATTAAGACTAAATTATGATATTCTTGGTTCAATACCATTTAAAGACTAATTTACAAATTCAACTTGATACCAATGATTTTAGTTTTGAGTTGATATTAACAAATCAGTCAAGATACACCATAAAGAGATTTTAAGTTATTCTTCAAAATATTACCTCTTTCTTTTCTTAAGAAAAATCAAGCAATTATAGTTTCAGAAAAGATATAAATTTTTGAATTTGTCTCAAACGATATCATATTAAACATATAGCTATGCAAAATTAAATTTGAAATAAAGATATTTTTTTCTTTCTACAAAAAGATAAATCGATCAAATACATGGAAGATAGTGAGCTATTTGATACCAATTACTTAAAATTAAAGTCCTCTTTAAATATTTAGCTTTAAAGATAAATGATAGCTTTCTTAAAATATTTTGTTAGATATCAACTTTAAAAGATTCAAGAAGACCATTTTTTTTTTAAATTCAATTTTCAAACTCAGTCAATTGGAATAAAGTATGAATAATCATTAATAAATTCTCTTTTAAGATCAAAAAAGAAAATCAAATTAATGATCAAGATGGATATTCATATTAATTTCGAGGAGGATCCAAAATTAATCAATTAGGGATATGATAATCTAACAAATCAATTATAATCAAATCAAGTTGAATCTAGATAATGGTTCTATGGGATTTGGTTCAACTAAAGAATTTTAAATTTTTAGGAGTAAACTTAAGATGCATTGCAGATGACTACATCAAGCACTTAATTTTTATGATTGAATGTTTTATTTTCAAGTACTTAGATCATGCAATTTTTGAGATATTTCAATATTTAAGCATCTTATGGGGCATTGTCAAACTTAGTTTCACTTATGAATTTAGCAATTAAAATATTTAAACCAATTAAGTATCTCTTAGTTTTAATTCATCAAATATAGAATTGATATGGAAAGACTTAAAATATCAAGCTAAATTTTAAGATAAAATTATTTCATCCATAGCATGATATATAGAAGAGAGCATGTTGATTTAAAAATCAAAATATTTAAATTATTGCTAGCATCAAAGTCAATCATACTTATCAAAGCATAAAAAGAGTTATCATATGCATACATATTAGTAAATCATTAAAGTCAATACATTCAATAAATCAAACTTTCTATTCAAGGAGTATGATCATTTTAAGTAATGATAAAATCATCAAAATCAATCTAACATGCTTAATAATTATGCTAATTAATAATCAAAATATATTTAACAAATAATGATGGCATGCATGATGTGATAAAATTTTAGATTTTACCAAATATCATCATCCATCCAATTTCATTTTCAAGGCATCCATCCATAAAATTTTTCTTTTCTCATTTCATTGGATCCTTGGTGAATCTGTAAAATTATTTACTAATCTTTGGTACCCAAGTCATCTTGAATCCATAGATATTAGAGCACATGATTTTTTTTGAAATCCAAATTTATTTAACTAAAGTATGATCAATTTTTTTAATATTATATTCAAAAATTTTATGGTTTACTTTGTTACATTTAAGACAAATAAATAAATTATTTTCAAATGAAGCTTTGCTAAACATGTTTTTAATAAATTTTTGTTTTCTTAAAGGATTATACCCAATTCCAATTTTATTGAAAACATTCATTTGATTATTCAAAATTGCTTGAAGCTTTTGAGATCCAACAGTAGAATTTTCAAGCATGGATTTTAAACTTTTAATTTCTTTTCTTAGTTTTGCATTTTCTTCCAAAAAAGATCTTTCAGATTTTAAGAGCTTTTCTTTTTTTTTAATTAAAAATTTTTAAGATTTTGAAAGATTTGCTTTTCTTCAACTAAACTTTACTTTTTCTTCCAAAAAGCATCTTGCTCAATCAATATTTTATTTTTTTCTTCAGCCAAAAGATTTTTTTCTTTCAAAAAATCTTCTTTTTCACTTAAAAGCTCACTCTTTTTTTTAGCTAAAAGAAGATTTGATCTTTTAAGTTCTTTATTTTTTAGTCTTAATTTTTTAAATTCATCCATTAATTTATTAAAGGCTTCAAATAACTCATCAAAAGTAAATTAAGAAGAATTTTCAGAATTTACCTCATCTTCATTGGTCGTGAGGCAAAGATTTATAGTACTTCCTTCCTCTTTTTCATTTCTCATTTCTTTGCTTTGCTCCTCCTTAATTAATATTTTCTTTTTCTTTTGTTTCCTCTTCTTCTTTTTCTTCTTTTCATCTCATGAGCTGTGAGGCATAGCTTGGGGTGAGCTTTCTTGTCTTCTTTGGAGCTTGATATTTCTTCTTATTTTGCTCCCTCAAAAATAGTTTTTAATTTCTTCTAAACTTGTTTTGCTGAAATGCAAGAAGAAATTAGATTGAACTCATTTATATCTAATGAACAATAAAGTATATTTAAAGCCTTAGCATTTAGAAGCATTGATTTTTCATCAATAAATGATGTATTTTGTATGTGAGGGCCATTGACAATAATTTTCCATAGGTTATAGTCATGTGATCGTATAAAAACTTTCATTCTAATTTTTCAATGTATGTAATTTAATTCATTTAATAATGGGAGATGATTAATAGAATGGCCTTCATTCAAAAAAGATTTCATTTGGGTTGCCAAGATCTTTTACTCTTGATAGTTAGGTCAAAAATCAATAACAGAGCATTTGCTCTGATATCAATTATTGCCCAGAGGTAGTAATCCAAGAGGGAGGATGAATTGGATTCTTATAAAATTTTAATCAAATTTACTTTATAAATATGTATGTGCTTTGGTTTTAACTTAAGTAGTGTGGTTCAAATGTAAACAATATAAGCAGCAACAATTTTAGGATATATAAATGCTATGAAGAAATTTGAAAGCTAATCTAAGCAAATAATAAAGTAAGTAAAGCAAGAATTAAAAATATAACACAAACATATAAGATTTTATAGTGGTTCAAAGCAATCCACTCCTACATCTATTCTCCAAGCTTTTCTTGAGATTTTTACTATAATCTACTCTTGATTATAGTATGTTTATTTTCTCAGGCTCACAAATAAATCTAGTTGATTTTCATAGAAGCACCAACCAAAATCTTACACTAATAGTTTTTCGAGATCACTATTAATCTAGTTGATTTTTTGGGCTCACCAACTAAAGGCTATAATATCCAATTCTGGACTTAGACGGGCCTAAACTCTAAGTTTCTTTTTTCCAAAGAAACTTGAACAATCAAAAATACAAGTAAAGTTTCAGCACAATATAAAAAATAAAATTTAAGCTCTTTTAAATGTTAAAGAGAAAGCTGATGATGTGCTCGATTGAAGCTTGACTTTTCTTCAAATTATACTTGAGAGGATGTAGAAGATGTTGGAGAAGATTGCTTTGAAGGTTTGTTGAAATCTGTGCATAATTTTTCTCTTTTTTTTCTTTGGATATTCAATATTCCTCACTGAAAATAAAAGAATCTCTCTTTAAATTTCTTAATCTTTTTTTCTAAATATTTCTCTAGTCTTTTATACTTTTTGTGATAGCTTTTGGATCAGTTTTAGCTATTGGAAGTCTTGAAATAGCCATTAGAGTGGAGAAATGATTGTTTGAAAAAGTTATAAAAAACTAACCATTACGATCACTAGATCGGCTCAGTCATAACTGTGAGCTCAGAAGTGGCACTCTCAAGTCTTGAAAATATGAGAAGATGGATCATGGAAAGATGAAAGTGAGTCGGAAGAGAAATCAGCTCTCCTAGCAAAGTTCAGAAACTAGGCCAGCTCATCTTGAGACTAAGCCAACTAAGTTGAAAACTAGACCGGCTCAGTCCAGAACTGGATTAATTAGATCTCAGAGAAAAATTTAGATAGAAAGCAGTATTTTTGGACTGTTGGCATGGTACACAACTGGATCGGCTCAATTTGGGACTTAGCCGACCCAGTCGTAGGTTAGCCGGCTCAGTTTGAAACTAGATCGACTCAATTTCTATGGATTATTATTTTATGTACGTTAGTTATTTGGATTTGAAAAGTTTTTTTATGTGCTTGAACTTGATCCTTTGTAAAGTATATATACTGAAAATAAGTCAATATTGTAAGTGTGTTGAAATATACTGAATAAAAACTCTTTTCTTCTAGAAATATCTTCTTCTCTTCTTCTCTATTTCTTGAATTATTTGATCGTGCTTCTGCATTAATCTCTGAGAAGTACTTTCTTATTGCTTGGCTAATCACTGACGGCCACGTCGATCCATGTGGGAAGAGTGCACATTCCCGTCATTTAGTATTAGAGTGGTATTGCATGGAAGGAAGGAAGACACGTAGGGTTTACTACATTCAAAATCTATTGCATCAGGTTTTATCCTAAAACTTTTAGTTTGCTTCATGGTTGTCTTTAGATTAAGGTGGAGATTGTTTACACAGAGGAACGGTGATACAGAAGTTTGGAAAGAGAATTTAGGGCTAGTTAGATCTTCTTTGAAGGATGGTTTTGCTAGTGTGTATGATCGTGAAGGATGTTAGAGATTTGTTCTTGACTTATTTGAAGTCGTGGGATCAAGTGGACTCAAGATGGATTTTGAGAAGTTCGATGGCAAGAAAAACTTTACCCTATGGCAGCAAAGAGTAAAGGACTTGTTAGTTCAGTAGAGGATCTATAAGATCTTGATAAAAAAAAGGTCGAAAAAGATCAGTGCTAAGGATTGGAAAGAGTTGGAGGAAATTACTTTTAGCATAATTCGGATGTGCTTGGTCGATCAGGTTTTGCCCAAGGTTTGCACAGAAACTACGGCAAAGGAGCTCTGAGAGAGACTGGGGAACACATACATGGGAAAGAACATGACCAATAAGCTATGGTTGAAGAAATAGCTGTATAGTCTGAGGATGTCCGAAGGTGGAGATCTGGTTGCACATATCCAATGGCTCAATCAGGTGTGTTTTGAGGTGATGAGTTTGGATGTAAAGATCGACAAGGAGGATCGGGCATTGCTGCTATTATGTTCTCTCCCAGGTTTATATGATGGTCTCATAACAACTTTAGTTTATGGGAAGGAGACCCTAAACTATGAAGAGGTTGTTGGTGTGCTCAGATCAAATGAGCAAAGAAAAAAGATCTGCAAGGGAGATCCTAAGTCTGAGATCTTGGCTGTGAATGAAAGACAAAAAAAATCAAAGGAGAAGATAAGAGAAAAATTCAAGGGTAGGTCAAAGTCTCGCGATCAGAGGAAGATGATATTGAAATGTTATAAATATCATCAGTCTGGACACTGAAGGAGAGATTATTTTCTTTTGAGATCAGAAAAAGGGAAGGCCAGTAAGAAAGATGATACAGCTTCTGTGAGCAGTGAAGAAGGTCTGCTAGTTGTATCAGATAGATCCATAGAGTATGATACTATGTGGATATTGGATTCAGCATACTCGCACCACTATACTTCTCATCGAGAGTGGTTTGCTACCTATCAGAAGATCGATGGAGGAAGTATCAGTCTTGGAGATGATCACCCATGCAAAATAGCTAAAATTGGCTCTATCAGGATGATGATGTATGACAGGATCATTCGTACATTATCAAATATCAGGCATGTACCAAAGTTGAAAATGAATTTGATTTCTTTGGGCTACTTAGAGGAGTAGGGTTATGCTTTTAGTAGCCAAGCTGGAAGTGGATGTCTAAAAATTTTTAAGGAAGCTTTGTGTTAGAAATTATGTTCCAAAGTCAATCATCAATCTATTGATGATTGAGCTATTTTATAATTATAATTAATTTATTAATTAATAAAATATTTTGGCATCTTTTTTATCATAAGTTTACATCTTCTAATGAACTCCATTATTGTGATGAAGTCCTTAGGACTATTTAGTTTCGATAAAGATAGAATTTATCGATTAGTCCTTAAATGGGTTCACAACCAAATGATAGACTGTTAATTAGGACAACAACATCTATCGAGTATAGATCACTATATACCATATAGTTTAATTGTCCTCTTAATCAAGAAGTGTGGAGACACTGGTATGGCATATAGGTGAGATGTATGGGTACATCATCATTGAACGTGATCAATTTCAGAGCATTCTACTGTCGAGAATGTCTCTGATGGGATATAGGTATAAGTATCCCTTAGACCTGAGATCACCTCAGTGACTTGCAAACAACTTACTGTGCTTTGGTATTGAACTAACTAAATTTCTAATTCAGCAATGGAAGGCTTTTGGGCATAGTCAAGTACTTGCAAAATCAGAGTGTGATCAAGATGGAATTGACCACTCCAAGAGTTGGAGAAGAATGTATCACTATATTTCAATATAGCAAAACCTTGGTCAAGATAATCCATCAGATGGATCTGATATTTTAAAATATAATATGGATAACCTAATCAAAGTTAATAATTGAACTCTAAGGTATCCTATGAGAATTGTGGTCAAGGGGATGAATTATATGAAAACTATATCCGCATGGGTTCTAAGGATGGTATTCTACACCTTCGACCTATCCGATCGTTGGATATTATTGTTAGATGGTCACTTCGATTGGTATAGAAATTTATTCTTATACTACCGACTTAGGTTCGGACCTATGAGGTCATACATATTAGAGCTTACAATCTGATCGGATGGTTGATCAATGATTAAGAATCATTCTAGGGTTAAACAATCAATACGATTGGTGTTTAACCTAGTGCAAGTGTTGCAGGAGGATTAATTAGCAATTGGATTGCTAATTAATTTAATTTAATTAAGTCAATAGACTGAGATTAAGTTTAATTAAATATAATTTAATTAGATTTAGTTTGAGCTTGATTGGATCAAGTTCAATTGGTTTATTGGATAAGTCAAGTGCAAGAAAGAACTAGTCCTAGTCTAACTAAGACTCGGATTAACCCAATTTTCTAATTTGATTAAAAAATAAATCAAAATTAAATCTAATTTAATCTAATTTAATGAAGCCTTTAAATGGATTAGAGTCTTATTTAATTGGGTTGGTTTAATCTTGATTTTATTTGATTAAAAGATCTTGTTTGACCAAGTCAAAATAGGAGTCATAGTGTGACTAGGACTCCCTATCACTTGCACCACTTAATCCTCATGCCCCATGCCCTTTTTTGTTTTATTTCTTATGTAAAAATTCTCCACTTCCATGGCTTTTCACGCCCTCTTTCTTTCCTCCTTTTCTTATAAGGTAATTTGTTGGAAGACCAAGTCAAAAGAGGAGTTAGTTTTGCTTAGGATTCTATGAGATAGAATCCTTGTTGACCAAAACACCTTTCCTTGAGTGCCACCCCCTCTTTTAATTAATTCTTCTCTTATTCCATGAAAATAATCTCTTTTTTTATGTGCCCTCCCTTGCTGGTCCACGCCAATACTTGTGAAGGAGGCATCCAAGAGTTGGGCATCCCAACAACTATCCATGTTTGAACATTCCTAGTCTAGGATTTTGATCTAACTTGGACTCTTTTTTTTCTCTATTTATTGGATGAATTTTATTTTAATTTTTTCATGAAATACAAAGCTTTGGGAGAGGTTTGGGGTGTGCAAAAATTAGAGGAAGAGGGTCCTTGGGCATGGGGGTTCCATAGGCACCAAACTAGGAGTCTAGGTGAGAGAAAAGAGAAGAAGAAGAGGATCTTCTTCTAGGATTGTTTCATTTTCAATCTCTCCTTTTTTTAGTTTTTTTTAAGAGAGTCTTAGATCAGTAAACTCTCATCTTCCTTCTCATATTTTGGAGAGTCTAAATTTTGAAAAAAGAAGCATCGGATCGACCGTCGAAGAAGGATCAGCACAATACTAGCATGCTGTGCAGATTTTCTGCATCCGACTTCAGATTAAAGATCTTAGGCTCGTGTGGATGACTCCTAGAGGTCGGACGCATGTGTGGCTCATGACTTTATCCTCAATCTTAGATCAGAAAGTTAGAACATCTAACTTGCTCAGGTAATAGATATGATCTATAAACTTCATACATGCATTTGATATAGTGTAGATCTAGGTTGATTTGATCAACCTTTTACTTTCTTATTTAATTTTAATTTTTGATTTAATATCATATCTTGATCATATAATAGATCTGAGATCTAGTTATTTATATATTTATTTAAATAAATATTTAATTTATTTAAGTCTTTCGCTGTAAGATCTTGAAAAAGTTTTAAGATCTACCTGTAAAATCCTAAATCCGGTTCCTTCAATTGGTATCAGAGCTTAGGTTATTATTACATAATTTTTATATATATTTAGATTATTTCTTAGATTAGATCTAATTTATAATTTAATTATTAAATCAAAAATTTAAAAAAAAATTAGATCTCATAAACTGCCATAAGGTTGTCCTGCTGTAAGGTTTATCCCTTATAGTAAAAAGGTTGTCCTAATTCATGATGATCTGACTCTAATCATAAATTTATTAGATTTAATTTTATTTTATTTTTAATTTAATAGATTTAAAATAATTTTAGATCTAAAAATAAAATATTTTAGATTGCACAGACTGTCATAAGGTTGTCCTGCTATAAGGTTTATCCCTTACAGTGAATAAGTTGTTCTAGTACGTGCTGATCTAAAATATTGATCATAAAATTTTAGATTAGATCTAAGAGATTTTATGATTTGATTAAAAATATTTTAATCTAATTTTAATCCTCATAAATATGTTAGATTTGATCTAGATGATTTATGATTGATTATTATTGAAACTGTTTCAATTATATGAACCTGTTTAGATTAGATCTAAAGTAGATTCATGTTATGTTACTTGCATATTGATTATGAATAAAAAAATATAACTTAATTGATAGAACCATGTTGTAAAAATATTTTACAAACATGAAAACTATTTTTGAAAAGCTAAACCCTAATTCTCAGCCTAAAACTTAATTAAGAATTAAGAAGTTGTTTGATTAGGTTCTAGGATTGTAAATTGAAAATCCTATGACACGAATTATAACACATTGGATTAATGGATTAGTGGAAATTAGGTCCATTAATTGGGTTAAACCTAGGGTTAGATTAAAGAATAGACTTAATTAGAGAATTGACTAAATCTAATCAATTATTGTCTTAGATTAGATTAAGGATTCTCTAGATCAATTGCAATAGTTGTAGTTGATTAAGTCCATGTCTTTAACAAGACCCAAGATGGACTTGATTCTTGGCTACGCGGTCTAGCACGAACTGTTAGGTTGATCTAATTGAAACTAATTACACTAGTTAATGTCTAAGATAAACCAGACCAATGGTTTTTAGTTGACAGTATGCTTACCTGGTCATTTCTTATGGTGTCTAAGGCAAGCCTGGCAGACCCTTCCACTGATCAAACTTACCTGGTCTCTTGGTAAGATTATATTTTGATCAGATCGTTTAACTATTCAAGCTGACCCATGTCAGCTAGGTAAATCAGTTTGACTGATTTAGGTGCTCCTAGATCAGCCTATTAATGATCTCCTTTAAGTTGACTTGGTAGAGTTAGTGGAAGGATCATGACAAGCTAGTTAATTTGACTTACTTACTTCTATAAATTAAATTCTCTAAAATTATTAGGTCCCTAAAATAAAATAGTTATATGATAACTGGATCATAGCCTTTCATTAAAGTGGATGATAATGAGTCCATCAGTTGGATAATCATTGGAGGCCTAAAGGCCTGGAGCTTATCGATTGATGGAATTATCATTCATTATATGATCTTTTAGATACATCTTTCTAAATGGTGGTCAGATGGGCCAACCAAAGTTGGGCCTGATTATTCATTGGTTGGATGGACCAAGTATGGTCATGTTAATAGTTGGATCTAACTAGACTCTTTTCTGAGAAGGCCAAAGCCAACTGATCAGGATCTGGGGCAAAATTTAATTACTAAAAATTATTTGAAGAAATAATTAATTATGAACCTATCCTTAGATGTACATGGATGGGCCAACCAAAGTTGGGCTCGTGTACAGTCTATGTAGATTCTAGTACCCACTAAGAAATTAGGATAATTCCTCAAATTGGAGGTAGAGGCTATCAATTCGAATAAAATAGTAGGAGAAATTTTTTGATTAAAGTCTAAATCTTTAGGTTTAATCAATCAATTACTAATTAGATTTTGATTTTTTTTTGTGCAGACATGGCCACTTTCTTATCACTCCGATCATTGTTGGACAATGATAAGTTGGTGAGATCCAACTTTCGTAACTAGTTTCGAAAGTTGAAGATTATCCTGGAGTATGAACGGATCCTATATATGCTAACAGATCCCGCACCTAAGGAGCCAGCTACCAATGCACATGGAACAGTCAGAGATACTTATCAGAAGTGGCTCAGTGATCGAACCATAGTGCACTGCATTATGTTGGCTGCGATGAGCAATGAGTTCAATCACAAGTTTGAGACAACTCAGCCAAATGAAATGCTGCAAATGTTGGAGGATTTTTTTGGCACATTCGATGATGTTGAGAGGCACAAGACTAGTTGTGCCATCTTCAACTCCAGAATGCGGGATGGAGCCTCTGTCATTGATCATGTACTGTACATGATTGAGCTAATAGAGCGCTTAAGCAATCTCGACTTTCTCTTGCATGAACAACTTGGGAAAGATGCAATACTGAACTCACTGCCAAAGTCCTATCTCTCTTTCCTTTCTCATTACAGAATGGCAAAGCTTGAAGTAAACTACCATGGCTTACTGGGTTACTTTAGAACTTTGAGAAGGATCACCAGCTCCATAAAGAGTCGGTGATCTTAGTGGGAGGTTCATCTTTTGGTTCTCGATCCTTTAGAAAAGAGAAGAAGAACAAGAAGAAGAAAATAAAGAAGGTGCAAGTTTAGGCTGGGACATCAGTGCAGGGCCAGACCAGAAAGATTAAGCCCGATAAGAGTTAAGCTGAATGCTTCTTTTGCAAGAAGCGGAGGCACGGAAAGAGGAACTGTCCTTAGTATATTGCCTCTCTAGATCCGAACAGGCAGAGAAAGAAGCAAGCTGTTGCTGGATAAGATATTTATATAACAACTCGTTACAATTTTTCTATTTATGATATTACTGATTGGGTATTGGATACCGATAGCCCTTACCATATTTATAATTCATTGCAGGGGTTGTAGGTCAGTAGAAGATTCAAGCAAGGTGAGAGATTTCTAAATGTTGGAGATGGAAGATCAGTTTCAGTTCTAGCTTTAGAAATTTTAAAACTTGTATTTGAATCTTATACTATTATTTTTAGTGATTATCATTTCTATTCTAGTTTCTTTTTGAATATCATTTCTGTAGGCCTTTTGGCCATGAACAATTATGAAATTTCAATAAAAAAATGAGTTTGTAATGTCATTATGAATGGTGTTACTACTTTTTATGGACAATTGAATAATGGTGTATATATGTTATCACAATCTGTTAATGTAGTCTATTCTGTTGGCAAGCATCCTAGATTAGATAGTGTATCAGATATCTACTTATGGCACTGTAGGCTAGATCATATAAATAAGAACAGGAATGATTATGAATTACTTCCAACCTGTGAGTCCTATCTTCTTGGTAAAATGACCAAGTCATCTTTTACTGAAAAAGATGAGAGAGCTAATGAACTCTTAGGTTTAGTACATACAGATGTATGTGGACCAATGAGCATAAGTGCCAGAGGCGGATATGTCTACTTCATCACTTTTATAGATGATCTATCTAGATATGGATATGTCTATCTAATGAAACATAAGTCAGATTCTTTTGAAATGTTCAAACAATTCTGAAGTGAAGTAGAAAAATAAACTAGAAAGAGTATTAAAACTCTTCAGTCTGACCGAGGAGGAGAATACCTTTCTGATGAGTTTTTCACATATCTAGGAGAGAATGAAATTCTCTCCCAATGAACTCCTTCTGGAACACCACGGCATAATGGTGTGTCTGAAATGAGGAATCGAATGTTGTTAGACATGATCCGATCCATGATGGAATTTGCCAGCTTGCTGATATCTTTCTGGGGATATGCACTCAAATCAGCTTGTTATCTATTAAATAAGATTCTAAGTAAGTCTATAGTTAAAATCCCATATGAGATATGGACAGGGCATAAGCCAGCACTTTCACACCTTAGGATTTGGGGGTGCCCGGCTTATATCAAACGGTTAGTTACAGACAAACTTGGACCTAGGTCTGACAAGTGTACATTCATAGGATATCCAAAAGAGATCAAAGGATACTATTTCTACCATGCTAATGAACAAAAGGTGTTCGCCAGTCTTAGGGCAACCTTTTTGGAAAAGGAGTTTTTTGGTAAAGAAACTGTTGCCTCTAAGGTTAAACTTGATGAAGTTCAACAGGTAGAAAGTCTGATATAGAATATTGAACCTAAGTCGGATTTGATCAAATCAGATCTGAAGCCTAGTGAACCCGTACCATTAAGATGATCCGGTAGAGTACCACACCATTTGGATAGACTATGGATTCTTGGTCTAGGATGGTGATTACATCAAACTCGATAAAAATGATGAGAATCCGATCACTTATATGGATGCGATGTAGAGACTTGACTCTGAAAAATGGCTAGAAGCCATGAGATCCGAAATGGATTTCATGAAGGTTAATAATGTATGGACATTAGTTGACCCACCTGAAGGGGTTAAATCCATTGGGTGTAAATAGGTCTTCAAAAGGAAGAGGGGCACAGACGAAAAGTGCAGATCTATAAAGCCTATCTGATTGTCAAGGGGTATCGTCAACATTATGGTATTGACTATGATGAGACATTCTCCTCTATGGCAATGCTCAAATCCATTCGGATCACGCTTGCCACTGCTGCCCATCTGGACTATGAGATCTGGTAGATGGATGTGAAGATAATTTTTCTAAATAGAGAGCTGACCGAAGAGGTGTATATAATACAACCTAAAGGATTCACATCCACAGATGCGTCCAAGGTGTGCAAGCTTCAGAGATTTATTTATGGATTGAAGCAGGCATCTCGGAGTTGGACCATACATTTTGATAAAGTGATCAAAACGTATAGCTTCATTAAGAATGAAAAAGAATCCTATATTTACAAATGGGCAAATGGTCTAGCAGTGGTATTCCTTATTTTGTATGTGGATGATATTCTCTTAATTGAGAATGACATCTCCGCACTACAAGAAATAAAAGTCTGGTTATCATCATAGTTCTCCATGAAGGACTTAGGTGAAGCATTCTACATCCTAGGGATGAAGATCTATAGGGATAGATTTAAAAGGATGTTTAGTATATCCCAATCTACGTACCTAAAAACTATGCTGAAGAGGTTCAGCATGAAGAATTTCAAAAAGGGCTATCTTTCGATAGGCCAAGAAATTTTTCTCTCTAAGAAGGATTGTCCGACAACTCCTGAAGAGAGAGAGCATATGAGTAGAATCTCATATGCTTCGACAGTGGGGTCTATTATGTATGCAATGATATATACAAGATCAGACATAGCATACTCACTAGGAGTGGTGAGTAGATACCAGTCTGATCCTGGAGAAAATCACTGAAAGGTGGTTAAAACCATCCTTAAGTATTTGAGAAATACTAAGAATCAATGGTTGGTTTATGGTGAGTCAGATCTAAAATTTATGGAGTTTGCAAACTCCTGACCATGATGACAATAAATGTGCATTAGGGTATATCTTTACTCTAAATAATGGAGCCATCTACTAGAAAAGTTTCAAGCAGCATACAGTGGCTGACTTTGTTTGCGAAGCAAAGTATATAGCAGCATTAGATGTAGCAAAGAAAGCTATGTAGTTGAAGAAGTTCATCATTGAGCTCAGAGTAGCACCCTCCATTGATGGTCCAGTCCTGCTCTACTGCAACAGCACTGGTGCCATAGCTCAGGCAAAGGAATCAAAGGCACACCAGCGAACAAAGCACATTCTCTATCGCTTTCATTTTGTCCATGAGATCGTGGATCATGGTCACGTCGATCTTCAGAAGATCGACAGAAAGAAGAACCTAGCCGATCCCTTCACTAAAGTCCTACTAATTAAAGAGTTCGACAATTATAAGTCAAAGATGGGTATTAAATACTGTGCTGAGTGGCTTTAGGATAAGTAGAAGTTGTTGAAAATTTGTCCCAAAGCCAATCATGAGCCTGTTAACAATTGAGCTATTTTATAATTATAATTAATTTATTAATTAATAAAATATTTTGGCATCTTTTTCATCATAAGTTTACATCTTCTAATGAACTCCATTGTTGTGATGAAATCCTTAGGACTGTTTAGTTTCGATAAAGAGAGAATTTATCGATTAATCCTTAAATGGGTTCATGATCAAATGATAGGCTGTTGATTAAGACAACAGCATCTATCGAGCATAGGTCACTATATACCATATAGATTGTTGTTCTCTTAACCAAGGATTGTGGAGATACTAGTATGGCATATAGGTGAGATGTATGGGTACATCGTCATTGAACGTGACCAACTCCAGAGCATTCTACTATCGAGAATGTCTCTGATGGGATATAGGTATAAGTATCCCTTAGACCTGAGATCACCTCAGTGACTTGCAAGCAACTCACTATGCTTTGATACTAGACTAACTGAATTTCTAATTCAACAATGAAAGGCTTCTAGGCACAGTCAAGTATTTACGAAGTCAGAGTGTGATCAAGATAGAATTGACCACTCCAAGAGTTAAAGAAGAATGTATCACTGTATTTCAATATAGCAAAATCTTAGCCAGAATAATCCATCAGATGAATTTGATTTTTTGAAATACAATATGGACAACCTGATTAGAGTTGACAGTTGAACTCTAAGGTGTCCTATGAGCATTATGGTCAAAGCGATGAATTATATGGAAACTATATCCGCAAGGGTTCTAAGGATGGTGTTCTACACCTTCGACCTATCCGACCGTCGGATATCATTGCTTGATGGTCACTTTGATTGATACAAAAATTTATTTCTATGCTACCGACTTAGATTTGGACCTATGAGGTCGCACACATTAGAGCTTACAATCTGATCGGATGGTTGATCAATGATTAAGAATCATTCTAGGGTTAAACAATCAATACGATTAGTATTTAACCTAGTGCAAGTATTGCAGGAGGATCGATTAGCAATTGGATTGCTAATTGGCTTAATTTAATTAAGCCAATAGGTTAAGATTAAGTCTAATTAAATATGATTTAATTAGATTTAGTTTGGGCTTGATTGGATCAAGTTCAATTAATTTATTGGATAAGCCAAGTGCAAGAAAGAACTAGTCCTAGTCTAACTAGGACTCGGATTAACCCAATTTTCTAATTTGATTAGAAACTAAATTAGAATTAAATCTTAATTTAATTAAGTCTTTAAGTGGGTTAGGGTCCTATTTAATTGGATTGGTTTAATCTTGATTTTATTTGGTTAAAAGATCTTGTTTGACCAAGTCAAAATAGGAGTCCTAGTCACAACTCCCTATCACTTGCGCCACTTAATCCTCACGCCTCATGCCCTTTTTTATTTTATTTCTCACGTGAAAATTCTCCACTCCCATGGCTTCTCATTCCCTCTTTCTCTTCTTCTTTTCTCATAAAGCAATTTATTGGAAGACCAAGTCAAAAGAGGAGTTAGTTTTGCTTAGGATTCTATGAGATAGAATCCTTGTTGACCAAAACACCTTCCCTTGAGTGCCACCCTCTCTTTTAATTAATTCTTATTTTATTTCATGAAAATAATCTCTTTTTTTGTGCGCTCTCCCTTGCTGATCCATGCTAATAATTATGGAGGAGGCGCCCAAGACTTGGGCACCCCAACAACTTCTCATGTTTGAACATTCCTAGTCTAGAATTTTGATCTAACTTAGACTCTTCTTTTTCTTATTTATTGAAAGAATTTTATTTTAATTTTTTTATAAAATATAGAGCTTTGGAAGAAATTTAGGGTGTGCAAAAATTAGAGAAAGAGGGTCCTTGGGCATGGGGGTTCCATAGGCACCAAACTAGGTATCTAGGTGAGAGAAAAGAGAAAAAGAAGAGGATCTTCTTCTAAGACTGTTTTATTTTTAATCTCTCCTCTTTTTTCAAGACTTTTCTAAGAGAGTCTTAGATCAGTAAACTCTTATCTTTCTTTTCATATTATGGAGAGTCCAAATTTCGAAGAAGGGAGCATCAAATCGATCGTCAAAGAAGGATCAGCACAATACTAGCGTGCTATGCTAATTTTCTGCATCAAACTTTAGATCAGAGATCGTAGGCTCATGTGGATGACTCCTAGAGATCGAATACGTGCGTGGCTCGTGACTTCATCATCATGCCCGGATCAGTAAGTTAGAATGTCTAACTTGCTCTGATAATAGATATGATCTATAAACTTCATACATGCATTTGATGTAGTGTAGATCTAGATTTATTTGATTAACCTTTTACTTTCTTATTTGATTTTAATTTTTGATTTAATATCATGCTTTGATTATGTAATAGATATGAGATCTAGATGTTTACATATTTATTTAAATAAATATTTAATTTATTTAAATCTTTCGTTGTAAGATTTTGAAAAAAAATTAAGATCTATCTATAAAATTCTAGATCTGGTTCCTTCACTTTGGTGGCGATGAGAGATAGAAGACTGAGCAACAATCTTGACAGAATGGAAGGCTCAGTGGTAAATGATAGTGCAGAGGTACTAGCAGCGGCACAGCATGAACATATTTTATATCAGCTGTGGCACTATTGGATAGGTCATACGAGTGATCGTGGGCTCACTGAACTAAGTAGAAGAGATATGATCCCAGCCCTAAAGAAGAAGAGCATAGATCTTTGTGAGCTGTGCATCTTTGGCAAACAACATAGGATGAAGTTTGTCAGAAGTACCAAGCATAGTGAGAAAATGCTGGATTTAGTACACTTGGATGTGTGGGGACCACCTCTTGTATCAGCTAGAGGTGGGGCAAAATACTTTATCACTTTCATTGATGATTTGTCAAGGAAGGTGTGAGTTTATCTGATTAGAAAAAAATCAAAGATGTTTGCCCGGTTTAGAGCCTGAAGAGCTGAAGTAGAGAAGGAGTCAGGGAGATAGGTGAAGTGTTTGAGATTGGATAATGGAGGGGAGTATACTAGCCTAGAGTTCAAGAGGTACTGTGAGAAAAATAGCATCAAATGCCATTACATGGTAAAGATGATTCTTCAGTAGAATGGTGTCATGAAAAGGATGAACCAGACACTAACCGAGAAGGCATGGAGTTTGAGACTGCAGACATCACTCTCAAAGTTCTTCTAGGGTGATGGTCTAACTTTTTCTTATTTTCTTGTGAATAGATCCTCTCATTATTAGCTGAATGGAGGCATTCCAGAGGAGGTCTGGAGTGAAAAAAAGGTGGAGCTTGGCCATCTGAAAGTCTTCGGTTGCATAGCCTATGCACATGTGGAGGCAACCGAAAAGAGCAAATTGGATCTAAAATCTCAAAAGATAACATTCATAGGGTATCCATAAGGAGTCAAAGGATACCTGCTATGGGACTCTCAAGCATAGAAGTCAGTGATCAGCAGGGACATGTTTTATGAGAAGAGCATCTTGAGGAGATCTAGGATAGATGAAACTAGAAAAATAAAGATGAACAGTGGTGGTCATTTAGAGAGTGATGGCATACAGGCTACATCCACTTACAGAAGTATTTATATTGAGGTGGAGCTAGGCAGAAAAGTATTGTCTCAGATTGAAAATCAACATGGAGGGCCGACAGTTCAGACAGATGTGCAGGAGCAACCACAAACATCAGGTAGAGATGTGCCCATGGGAGTAGCTTTGCACAAGCCCCAGCATACTATTGGGAGGCTGATCAGATATGGCATTTATGAGGTTATCTCTTATGCACTCATCACTGCTAATGAAGATTCAAAAAATTATGCAGAGACCATGGAGAGTGAGGATAATGATTCATGGATACAGGCCATGATAGAGGAGATGAAATCACTTGAGAAGAATCAGACATGACAACTGGTGGATCTTCCAGAGGGTGCTCGACCTATTAGCTCAAAGTGGGTGTTCACAAAGAAAGAAGCACCTTCAGAATAAGGTGGGGTCAGATTTAAACTAAGGCTGGTAGCAAAGGGATACTCACAAAGAGAAGGGATTGACTACACAAAAATTTTTTCTCCTGTAGTGCGTCATATATCTATTAAAGTTTTGTTATCACTGGTGGCACAGCATGACATGGAATTGAAATAGATAGACGTGAAGACGACCTTCCTTCATGGAACTTTGGAGGAAAGAATCTACATGAAGCAGCCAGATGGTTTCATGAAGATGGGATGGGAAGAAAAAGTGTGTTTACTCAGAAAGTCTTTGTATAGCTTGAAACAATCCCCTTGTCAGTGGTATCGAAGGTTTGATAGCTTTGTCTTGAGCCTGGGTTTCAGTAGATGTAAACATGATTGTCGTGTCTACGTCAAGGACGTAGATGAGGAGGATGCCCTATATCTATTATTATATATAGATGATATGTTCATAGCCAGTAGAAGCATGGATGCTGTGAAAAGGTTGAAAATAGCATTATCATCTGAGTTTGAGATGAAGAATTTGGATCCAGCTAAGAAAATCCTTGGAATGGAGATTTGCAGAGATAGGTGCAAAGGAGTGCTCCATTTGTCATAAGAAAAGTATGTCCAGAAGATTCTGGAGAGGTTTGGGATGGAGAAGGCCAAACCTATAGAGATGCCATTGCCGAGCCATATGTCTCTCTCCAAGTTATAGAGCCCCAAGTTAGAAGAGGAGAGAGAGTATATGGAATGAGTCTCTTATGCAAATGCTATAGACAGTGTGATGTACACCATGGTATGCTATAGACCAGATATAGCACATGCAGTGAGCATGGTTAGTAGATACATGGCTAACCCTGGAAAGAAATACTGGAAAGCATTGAAATGGATATTGAGATATCTGCATGAAACAAGAGATTATGGTTTGGTATTTGGTGGGCAACCAGAAGGATTTTGAGAATAATTTGTGAAGATGTGTGAAGGTTCAGGTCCTTTGGAAGGATTTGTTGATGCAAATTATGCTGGTGATCTTGATACAAGAAGGCCTACTACTAGATACCTCTTCTGCGTATATGGTGGATCGGTATCTTGAAGATCAATCATTCAATCAATTACGCCCTTATCTACCACAGAGGCCGAGTACATTGGGATAACGAAGGCTACAAAGAAAGATCTTTGGCTTAGGAGGCTGATTGATGAGTTGGAGGTGGAGCAGAGCAAGATTACACTGTTCAGTGATAGTCAGAGTGCTCTGTCATTGGCACAGAACCCAGTCTATCATTTGCGCACAGAGCATATAGATGTGAGGTACCGCAGGATCAGAGAGCTAGTGGAGGAAGGTGAAGTAAAACTGATGAAGGTCCATACTAAGGAGAATTAGTCTGATGCACTCACAAAGATACTCTCCAGTGATAGCTTTTAGAGATGTGTGGCATGGATGGATCTATTGAGAAGAGGTGAATTCACAAGGACTTGGAAGCACCAAGGTGAAAAATGTGGGCTCAAAAGTGGCACTCCCAAGTCTTGGAAATATGAGAAGATAGCTCATGGGAAGATGAAAGCGAGCGGAAAGAAAAATTAGCTCTCCTAGCAAAGTTCAGAAACTGAGCCAGCTCACCCTGAGATTAAGCCAACTAAGTTGGAAACTGGGCCGGCTCAGTCTAGGATTGGGTCATCTAGGTTTCAGAGAAAAATTTAGATAGAAAGTAACATTTTTGGGCTATTGGCATGGTACACAACTGGGTCAGCTCAATCTGGGACTGAGCCGATCCAGTCGTAGGTTAGCCGACTCAGTCTGAAATTGGATCGGCTTAGTTTTTACGGATTATTATTTTATGTACGTAGGTTATTTGGGTTTGGGAAGTTTTTCTATGAGCTTGAACTTGATCCTTTTAAAAGTATATATACTAAAAACATGTCAAGGTTGTAAGTATGCTGAAATATACTGAATAAAAGCTTTTTTCTTCCAAAAATCTCTTCTTCTCTTCTTCTCTATTCCTTGAATTGTTTGATCATGCTTTCATATTAATAACAACTTTCTTGTTGCTCGGCTAACCACCGATGGCCACGTCGATCCATGTGGGAAGAGCGCACATTTTCGACAATAACTGAGTCGGCTCAGTTTATAGTTGGGTCAGCTCCATTGTTGATTAGGTCGGCTCAGTCATAACTGGATCGGCTCAGTTTATACTTGGATCGGCTCAGTCTCTTAAGTATTAAAAAATTAGCTTTCTATACTTTTTATTTTTTACTTCCACTGAGACTAGGTCGGCTTAGTCTCAGACTGGGTCGGCCCAGTTTGCATGCCATACGTGTCGATCCATTCGAGAGCTCTTAAAAAAATTTTGAGACGTCTCAAAAACAGCTCCAAGACTATTTTCATGAATTTTTGCTTCTAATTAAGGAGATTTGATTTTTATTTGAAATCCACTTTATGTCTTTCTTATTTTGATCAAAGAGCTCTCTTTCTTCTGATCTTTGGAAGCTTAAGAAAAATCTTTTCTTTAAAGATCTTGACTTGATAAATTTTTGTAGATCTTTTCTTGAAATAATTCTTCAATTTAAATACCTAAAAAGATCTACATCCACTCATGAAACACATGGTTAAATACTCAAATACTCAAAGTTTGGCAATCATCAAAATCAATCATGGGGTCAACATAGATCTTAAGTTCTTTTATAGATCCTACAAAATAACTTCTGAAAGATGCGTGTTTGTCTCACGAACTAGTTGTATCTTTTCCAGATCTTTTTGCCAATGGAACTTGGATCTTCTCTCACAGCTTTGCCCAACCACTTGGGCATGGAGAAGAGAGAGAGGAGGAAGATGAGGGGCCATGGAGATGAATAAAGTGGTAGGGCTTCACCGTATGTTATTCAGATGCACAATAGGTTTGCGCAGGGCCCCTTAAATAGACCAAACGTAGAGTCCCTTCACTTGCAACTTTGAACAGGTCAAAGATGACATGTAGAAGGACTCCTTATCAGATCTCCATGCCCTGCCCTCTTATTTTCATGATTTTGTCGCACAAAATCCAAATAGAAATGGCATGGAGAAGAGGGAGAATGTTTGGGTAGCGCAAGCAACTCATCTCCAAAGACTTTAATCTCATCAAGTCATTTTGACCTAGTCAAATCTAATTTGACTGGGTTAAAGCCTTTATCCACTTGGGATGTAGCCTAGGGGGACTTGCATCCTCTCCATGTCGCACAAAAATCTAGGGCACATGCCCCTAGAAATTCTCTAGGGGGCGCACACCCCTTGTCCCTTCTTTCTTACAACAGAGTCAACCTTTGACCCTTATCCGAAATAGAAAATGGCAGGTAACAAAAATTGGCAAGTGTTATCTTAAAATCATATGATGAATTAAGATAATCATTTTTTGACCTGGACAAGTTTCAATCAAGATTTCAGAGTGAGTCAAACTCATTCAAGATGAACCAGAAGAACTACAGAAAGAGAATGTTAGGCTCAATTGTATGCTAGCATGATTTTCTTGAACCTAATTGGATCTAATCCAAATAAATCAAACTGGTTAGCTTAATTGATCACATCTAGATCTAAATTCTTATTTGTGTAATCCAATTAGGTTTAATTTTATATGGTAATAAGATATGTCATGATCTCTATCATCGACATCATCGAAATATCTTTTCAATGGACCAGAATTTTTTTGATTCATATAATTAGAATGATCGATCATCAAGATCATTCTAATTACTCTCAAAATCAATCAGTGACATCTAGCAGTATATGGTGGCAACCTATCAGAACTGAAAGCGAACCTCTCGGTGTAACTACTTGTGTGATTGGGTTCTTCTATCTTAAGCTCCGATAAGATTAGGGTTAAGGTGTAACTCATCAAACCCAACATCTATCATATGAATTAATCATTCAATTCAAGTTCGATGTGAAATCCTAATAGAAACTCTTTCTATCATCTTCACACTTACATGGTCATGAGCTTATAGACTCAATCTCATGATCATCATAGAGCTACTCCTCATCTACCAAGGTAGATAGATCTCTTATTGGTATAATTCAATTTCTATAATGAACATGCTATAGCCAACATATATCTTAGAATTTTGAATGGCTAAAATATCAAGTTATGGTGTAGTCAAACTATAACACCCTCAAGGTGAACTATCGATGCACCTCAGATTAAATAATCAGATAGACCACTATAACATCGAGCCGATCATCGATGAGAAGGTAGACTCCCTTATGACTGCTCGAGGTGGTCATGCTCAGTGCCCTCGTTCTCTAACGAGTATCTATACTCTCGCTCAGGTGTCTTCACATCATAGACTTAAGACTCATCTATCCTAAGAAAGCGATTGTATATCAAACCTTCTGGATTGATCATCATTCTTATGATGATCGTACGGTCAAGAATAGTTTATGAGTTAATTATATTCATGTAACTCAAAATATATTAATTATTAATAGGTATTAAATATGCTTCAAAACTGATAAGCATCATAAATTCACCAATAAAAGTATTAATTTATCAATTAATTTATATTAATTTTTAAGAATTAATAATCAATTTATATATAATTTTTGAAAAATTCATATTTTTATTAATTAAAAAATTAATTAAAAAATAATAAAAATAATAAAAATTAAAAAATAAAATTTTATTATCAATAGAAAGAGCTCATTTTTTTGATCACAACGAAATAAATTTCAAGTAAAACGGAGCTAAAATGGAAAAGATATGAATTTTGAAAGATATAAAATAAATAAAAATTAAATAAAAAAAAAAGAAAATGGCTCAGCCGGCTCCGTAAGCCGAGCCACCAAGCCAAGCCAAGCCATCAAGCCGACTCAGCCGTTGAAGCCATCAGCCGGTCCACGATCTAGGCGTGGACCGCCAGCTCAGCAAATTCCGGCGAATCAGAGATTGCCACGTGGTGGACCTAGACCCCTTAAGGGTCTACAGAAATTTATCGCGGCTCACAAGGGTAATTTAGTCTTTTCGTCCGACAACAGCGGCGCTGATTGGTTGCGGTGTGCGGTGCGGCCGGTCCACGCGGTCCATGGGAACAGTTATTGCGCGATCGGACGGATGTGGTTGTTTGCGGTCAGGATCGGACGGCTGTGGTTGCTTCCGAATTTTATTCAGATACAAACATCACGCGGATCACCATCGGACGGCAGCGCTCGATCCAGGCGATGATCCGACGGTCCAGAATGCTGCCGGCGGTGATCAAGACTCCCGAAGCATGATTTGCGGCCAGATTTCCTCGATCAAGCGCGATCCAACGGCCAGAATTTAATCCGACCCGATCTGAGCTTATCTGCATCCGATTTTGATGATTTTTGGACCGTTGGATTCCTATTGAATGGCTGGATTTTATCAGATTTATCAGAGTCATATCAGAGCTATTTTGATTCAAATTTTATCCAAATTTCTTTGTATTTTTACGATTACAAAGGCTATTAGTCCCATATTGCCTTTAGAAAAAATATCCAGCCCTCCTAGCTCTATAAAAAGGACCCCAGGCCATCAAAAATTCAACATCTCCGATCAAGGTGAAGCTTTGGTACAGGGCGAAGCCAGGCTATGGGTTAAAGGCTGCTTCGAAGCAACGGGTGCCGAGAAGAAGAGCCGAGCTTCTACACCATCTTTCTGCCAATGCCGATCCAAGATCAGAGATCAGGCTATTTTATTTTATTATCTTTTCTTTTTAAATTTTATGTATTTAAATTCTAAAATTTTAATTAATAAAAATTTTATTTTTGCATTTTAATTTCTTGCTTTTTATTTTTATTGTAATTTAATTTCTGCACTTTAAATTATTGCTTTTTATTTTATTGCAAGTAGATGCTAAGATCTAACTAGTAGATCTTAGTACCAAGTTTAAATTCCTGCACCTTTTAATTTTTGCTTTTTATTTTCCGACTTCACTTTTGATCCCAAAACTCTTCTCTTTTCTTTTTTCTTTTATAAAATCAAAGATTTCAAATCTAAAAATACTACCTTCCCTGTGGATTCGACCCGACTCACTACTATCTACGCAATTTTTAATGATTTTAAGAAGTCGGATTAAACTGATAAACACGGTGTCTTAACGACAGCATCGCGTTCCTATCAAGTTTTTGGCGCCGTTGCCGGGGAAGGCACGGATATTAAATTTTTGATCTCTTTGATTTTTCTATAAATAAATTATAAATAAAATTTTTATTTTCTTACTAATTTTTTTTTATTATTTTGTAGAAAAAAAAAAAGAACAAAAAGAATCAGCATCTAAGTTTTGCCTGGTGAGATCAATCCTAACCCTAGTTCTCTTTTCTTTTTATTTTATTTATTTATTTATTTTATTTTTAAATTAATTTTAAAAAAATATTCATTTAAACCTAATTAAAAGCCTCATGATAAGATTAGAAATCCTAACTGTTTAGAGCATGCATCATATTAGTTTTATTTTTATTTTTATTTTTTTTTTTTGGTGATTGCTGGAGGCAAGGTAAGCCTTTCAGAATTCAATTAGTTGCATGCATCTAGTTTAAATTGCATAAAACCCTTTGATTGAATTTTTTTTTTTTTTTTGCATATTCATATTAAATCAAATTAAGGGCACAACCCAATTAAACAAGATAAGGTGGGGATTTGATCACCCTTCCTTAGCCCACAAACAACCAACCAACATCCTGCATTGACCTAAGCCTTTAATTTTAAAATCAATTAGACATCAACCCTAGGAACTCGAGCTCAATAGGACAAGGAATCCTAAGAGTTGAACCGGGTTAGGATAAGTCAATTTGACTGGTGTCTAGGAAAGTGGTTCAGGGACGACTGGGCCCGAAGGAAGGTGGTTTCTAATTGGTTCCGTTCGCTTACCTGGCCAAGCACAATTGGTGTCTAAGGCAAGCAACGGGGGGACTCCCACCGACCTTACACTTACCTGGCTAGTTGATTGGCTAATCCTACACTTGGAGGGCTTGAAGGTGACCTTGGCAGTTAGGAGCTGTCTAGATCTAGGATAACCCTTAGTCAGGATTGATTGACCAACTTGATTGCTAACCAACATCAAACCTAATTAAACTTAATTCTTCTCTTCTCTTCTTAGTTCTAGGACTCCTTAGGACCTCTTCTTTAGAACTCTTTTTTCTTTCTTTTCCTTTCTCCTCTAAAAATAAAATAAAATAAAATAAAAATTAAATTAAACTAACTAAAAAAAAATATTAAAAATAATAATTAAATTAAATTAAATTAAATTAAAATTAAAAATAAAAAATTAAAAAAATTAATTAATATAATAATAATAATAATAAAAAAAAAATATTCTAAAATTTTTTTTTTTAAACCATACATTAGGGTTACACTAATACATGCATGGTAGGAAATCACTTTTTCTGATTTAGTTGAACTTAATTGAATGGTTGATTCACATTAAACATAATAATCAAATGGCTAATATGAATCTAATAGTCCAAAAATTAGATAAAGTTGACCTTCTTGATCAGAAAATAGATCAACTCCTAACCCTAGGTCAACAATCTCCTACACAATTCACATCATCTTCTAATTATCAGGAGAGTTATTCAATCTGTGCTAGTCCAACCCATCATGTAAGTGAATATCCTATGACTGCACAGTTTCCATATATTTTATCCAAGAACAAGTTCAAGCTACTCAAGGATACTCCAAATTGATTAATGACCCATTTTCAAATTCATATAATTCAGATTGGAGTAACTTTAATTTTTCTTGGACATCCCAACAGACTCAGGCTCAGACCCAAATTTCACTTGAGCAAAATTATCAAAATTATGCCTATAATAATGGTCAGCCTAGTCAGTTTAACCAGCCATCATATTATAATCAGCCTTCATACCCACCTCCTCAACAGACCAATCTAGCTGATGATAGATTTAACCAACTTCAACAATTAATTCTAACTCAACAGCAATCTATCGCCAGACTAGAAGCTCAAATAGGATAATTAGTTGAGTCTAACATGAGGAGAGAACTAGATCAACTACCGAACCTACCAATTTCAAACAACCCACCTAATGACCACCAACCACCTGGATTAAATTATCAATCTAATGTTTCATCTAAGAATCTCCAATTTGAGAATACCAAAGTAATTCCTGAACTTAAAAGCTATAGGATTCTTATGGACCCATACCAAGACCAGGTGAGAGAGGCTAGTACTGATGCTAGCCAAAATGAAAATTTAGAGAGAAACTGGTTAGTACTGAGACTAACCACATAGAAGAACCCAAGCCAGGAATTAGTACTGATGCTAGTTCCAGTTTAAATGAGATAGAAATAAGGAAAAAGAGAATAGATGATTTACCCGAGACTTATAAACCTAATGTCCTATTCCCTTCAACCCTAGAAGCTGGTTCTTCTTATAAAAATCAAAAGGCATGTAATGAAATATCAATGGAGTTGTTTAAGCAGGATCACATTAATTTACCTCCAGAATTAAAACCGCCTTTAGTCACCATTCCAGCACCCATTGAATCAAACTTAACTCCTAAAACTCCATTCATGAGCATTTTAGAAAGAACAAATAGGAGAAATTCTTAATAAACATGGGTCTGAGAATGGAATCATAAAATATATCCCAAAAATTAACAGTGAATATATCAATAATGGGATTAAAAATCAAATCAACTTTCTGAGATTGGCAATCCAAAACCATTGGAATTTGTCAATCCAATATTCGACACAGGATAGTGAGCTACATTGTGTCTGGCTGAAGACGGTAAACTTAGCGCTTGTTGGGAGGCAACCCAATATTTAGTTTTTATCTAATTTATTTTTATCTTATTTTCTTTTTAGGATAATTTGAATAAGTTGGAGGGAGAGCTCAAATTTGTAAAGGCATGTGCTGGACCAAAAAAATAAAAATAAAATAAAAAATATATATATACTGAGTTAGGTGTATTCTTCCATATTCTTTATTACATCCTTTATTTTTTTCTTCTCCATTGAGGACAATGTCGATTAAGTTGGGGGGAGAGAAAAATAAAAAAATTTTAAAATTTTAAGTCCTCGAAAAAGTTAGTATTTAGTATTTAGATACTTGATTATGCTTAAGAATCGAATTAAACTAAGCATTTTAAAAAGAAAATTGATGCACAGATTAGAGAATCTATGAGATATTGAGGAATCAAGTATTAAGAAAATTCAATAAAGAGTTAAGTCCAGAACATAAAATTTTTTTTTCTTGGAGCATTTCTAATTATTTCTACTAGCATCAAAGAAAAGTCTACTTTTTATAGGCTTGTGTAGGGTAACTATACGTTTCTTCATATAAAAATTTATTTTAATAAAATAGTTTCCAAGTACTTCTCACTGAGTAACCGGGCCTCTTTGCCTAAGCAAGCATTGAGTTTCGCGTCAAAAGGTGGGAAGGGCAAAGAAGCTCGTTGTAAAGCTAGTCTTAACTCGTAGCCTATTTGATTCGAGCTAGTAAGCCCGAGGGGTATTCTATACCTAGTGCCCTAAAGCCAACTGGTTTGGGAGTCATTGGCCCAAGACTCGCTACATGGATCAAATAGAAAGCTTAAGGAGTTAAGACACTCAATAGTGGTACAACGTTAAAAAAAAAAAAAAAAAAAAAAAAAAAAAAAAAACATTGGTTTCCCACCGAGTAACCGGGTCCCGTTGCCTAAGTAAGCAATGATATTCGCATCAAAAAGTGGGCAATGTGAAAATAAAAATTAATAAATGAAGGATGGAAGTAGCAATACACCTGCCTATATGAAAGTTTAGACAAATCAGAGATAAAAGTGGAATAATTTAGAAAAAGTTCTGAAAAATTTAATGTTCTTTACTTAATTTTTCTATTGATAAGTATTAATACCCCAATGATATATCTCATTTAAGCTCTACTGAATATCAATGGCCATTTTGAAAATTGCTTAGGTAAAATTCGAAACTCTAAAGTTAAAAGGTATTTAAAACTAAATTCTTTCTTTACTCGAGGACGAGCAAAGCTTAAGTTGGGGGGTGTGATAAGCATCATAAATTCATCAATAAAAGTATTAATTTATTCAATTAATTTATATTAATTTTTAAGAATTAATAATCAATTTATATATAATTTTTAAAAAATTCATATTTTTATTAATTAAAAAATTAATTAAAAAATAATAAAAAATAATAAAAATTAAAAAATAAAATTTTATTATCAATAGAAAGAGCTCATTTTTTTGATCACAACGAAATAAATTTCAAGTAAAACGGAGCTAAAATGGAAAAGATATGAATTTTGAAAGATATAAAATAAATAAAAATTAAATAAAAAAAAAAAGAAAACGGCTCAGCCGGCTCCGTAAGCCGAGCCACCAAGCCAAGCCAAGCCATCAAGCCGACTCAGCCGTTGAAGCCATCAGCCGGTCCACGATCTAGGCGTGGACCGCCAGCTCAGCAAATTCCGGCGAATCAGAGATTGCCACGTGGTGGACCTAGACCCCTTAAGGGTCTACAGAAATTTATCGCGGCTCACAAGGGTAATTTAGTCTTTTCGTCCGACAATAGCGGCGCTGATTGGTTGCGGTGTGCGGTGCGGCCGGTCCACGCGGTCCATGGGAACAGTTATTGCGCGATCGGACGGATGTGGTTGTTTGCGGTCAGGATCGGACGGCTGTGGTTGCTTCCGAATTTTATTCAGATACAAACATCATGCGGATCACCATCGGATGGCAGCGCTCGATCCAGGCGATGATCCGACGGTCCAGAATGCTGCCGGCGGTGATCAAGACTCCCGAAGCGCGATTTGCGGCCAGATTTCCTCGATCAAGCGCGATCCAACGGCCAGAATTTAATCCTGACCCGATCTGAGCTTATCTGCATCCGATTTTGATGATTTTTGGACCGTTGGATTTCCTGTTGAATGGCTGGATTTTATCAGATTTATCAGAGTCATATCAGAGCTATTTTGATTCAAATTTTATCCAAATTTCTTTATATTTTTACGATTACAAAGGCTATTAGTCCCATATTGCCTTTAGAAAAAATATCCAGCCCTCCTAGCTCTATAAAAAGGACCCCAGGCCATCAGAAATCAACATCTCCGATCAAGGTGAAGCTTTGGTACAGGGCGAAGCCAGGCTATGGGTTAAAGGCTGCTTCGAAGCAACGGGTGCCGAGAAGAAGAGCCGAGCTTCTACACCATCTTTCTGCCAATGCCGATCCAAGATCAGAGATCAGGCTATTTTATTTTATTATCTTTTCTTTTTAAATTTTATGTATTTAAATTCTAAAATTTTAATTAATAAAAATTTTATTTTTGCATTTTAAATTCTTGCTTTTTATTTTTATTATAATTTAATTTTTGCACTTTAATTATTACTTCTTATTTTATTGCAAGTAGATGCTAAGATCTAACTAATAGATCTTAGTACCAAGTTTAAATTCCTACACCTTTTAATTTTTGCTTTTTATTTTTCGACTTCACTTTTGATCCCAAAACTCTTCTCTTTTCTTTTTCTTTTAAAAATCAAAGATTTCAAATCTAAAATACTACCTTCCCTGTGGATTCGACCCGATTCACTGCTATCTACTGATTTTTAATTATTTTAAGAAGTCGGATTAAACTGATAAACACGGTGTCTTAACGACAGCATCGTGTACCTATCAGGCACATATCTAACATTTTCTCCTGCCAACTAAGGCTCCTCCACCCTCCCGCACATCCACAGCTCCTCTATCCTCGGCCCCCCCACACCCACGATTCCCTTCCCTTGCTCCACGATGCCCATGGCTTCTCCATGCCACCTCTCTCCTCCCCTTCGCCCCACCCCCTTCATTCGCAGCTTCACCTTTGGTGGTCCATAAAGAAGGTTTTTTTTTAAAAAAAAAGTTTAATTTAATTATGAAACTTGTCAGTAATTTTAATATTTAAATAATCCTAGTCATTGAAATATTTACTATGCTAGTACATTAATACTTCAATTGATTGAAATTCAAGTGATCTATATTTAATTCGATGGTAAGAAATAGATAAATAATTAAAAAAATTAAAATATCCTTTGAACCACCATAGCATAGTGATCGAACTTCATTGATTTAGAGAAGGATATTTTAGTCAATTACTTGCCAAGACTAGAATCTATATTTGTATAATATAAGTAAAATGATCCATGAGTATTAGGGGTGAAATTCTATGTTGATACGTAGGATTGTAGAGTGATTCCTTTGTTTAACATTTGTCTCCACAATAAGGTAATTGTTCTCTACTGCATTAACTCTTCTTTAAAACTATATTAACTCTTCACCATCTACATTATCCAAATAAGCCTTGCCTAAATCCCAAATCATTGCATTTACTTCATATTATATCTACCCCCATTAAGCCCTTCACCATCTACTTTATATATATATAATCTTCACCATATTAATCCATCCATTAAGCCTTACACAAAACCCAAACCTTTATCATGAATTTCCCTAATTAATTGCAAAATAAAAACTTATGAACTAGGATTGGAATTAGGAGGTCTCATTAATTATAGAGTAAAATCTCTCAAACTATGACAAAATTCCAAAGAGGATGAAGCAATATGGTAAAAAGAAAAACATAGTTCAAGAATGAGTTAGAGTAGGATCATGAGCAGTCTAATATCTGATAAAAAAAAAGTACAGAAGGAAGTTTAGCAAATACTACTTTTCAAAAATAATTCAAGATGCCCAATAGAAAGTTGGAAGATAAAGGACTTGACCGCAATTATAGACATGACCCTACAATGCAAAATGATGGTGCAATAGAATGAGTGGTAATCACTACATTCATGGTTATAAAATACTACTATAAAAAGAGCCTACAATAGTGCATACTATGATAGTGATTTTCAAAATCGCTGTAATAGAATCTACGATAGTATTTACAAGAAATCGCTGCTATAGGACCAACTTATAACAGTGGTTATAAGAAATCGCTGCCATAGGCCGACCTATGACAGCGGTTCTTTGTAACCGCTATCATAGGTCCGACCTATGGTAGCGGTTAGAAAAATTACTGTCATAGGTTGGACCTATAACAGCGATTTTTTTTAACCGCTACTATAAGTCGATCTATGGCAGCGGTTATTTATAACAGCTGTCATATATTTTTTCTTATTTTTTTTAAATATTATATAATTTTAAAATTTAATGTCCATCTTCATCATTCATTATCTAAATAATTATCATTAGAATATCATCATAAAAGTTCATCTCGATCCAATGGTCCTAGCTTCATCGATCAAAAAAATTTGATTTCAACAATCATGAAGGACGATGCAATGATCTGATAAATGGAGACCTCCGATAGATCTGAAAACATGTAATGATGATCTTGGTTATATTTGTAGCATACTATCAAAATTTTATTTTAATCGGATATCGTTATCTTGATCAATTTAGTATAGATTAATTTTGATCATTAAATGATAAACGAGTGATCAAAGGATCAGACTGTGTCCGATTATAAAATAATTTTTTTTATAAATGATATTGGCTACTACTTTAATCATTTTTTATGGTGGTGATTATAAAATTCAACTCGTAAGACTAAGAATGATCTAAAACTATACATCGTCTGATAACCATTCTTAAACTCCGTTGGTTGTTATGCTCGTACTTTTGCAATACCTGCTTAACGTGAATAGTTCATACAAAAATGATTTAAATTTTACTATTATCATCATATAAAATGATTAAAATTATATCAAAGATTATTTAACTAAAAAATTATCCCATAATCGAATGTCATTTAGCCCTTTGATCGCTTGTTTCTAATTTAATGATCGAAATCATTCCATACTAAATTAACCATGATAACGATATCTGATTGAAGTGAAACTTTAATAGTATGCTACAAATATCACTGAGATCATCATTATAGATTTTTGGATCGATTAAAGGTCTCCATCTATCAGATCATCGCATCATCATTCGTGATTGTCGAAATCAAATTTTTTTTATCGATAAAGCTAGGGCCATTGGATCGAGGTGATCTTTTGTGATGACACTCTAATGGTAATTATTTAGATAATAAACGGTGAAGATGAGCATTAAATTTTAAAATTATATAATATTTTTAAAAATTAAAAAAAATTATTTTCAACTTACGGTAATGGTTACTGAAAACCACTGCTATAGATTAATGACAGCAGTTAGAAAATCACTACCATAGATCTGTTATAGTGGATTTCAGTAACCGCTACTATAGTCTATCACAGTGGTTCGAAAACTGCTGCTATAGATTAGGTTAAAAATCTCCAAATTTTTCTTTCCTTCTACCCGCACTCTTTCTCTCTCTCTCTCTCTCTCTCCTCCTCACCATCGTCGGTGAGACTCCACCCAAGTCCTTCCCCCTCGAACGGTACCGCCCCACCTTCCCCCTAATCGGCCCCACCTCTCAGTGCCCCCGTCCTCCTCCTTCGCTTCCCCATCCCCGGCAGCAGCTACCCCCTGCCCGTGCCACGCCATCCCCCTCCCACTCGTCCCTCCTATGCCGGCCCCTCCTCGGTGGTCTTCGCCCACCCCCGCCCATCCAACCCCCGCCCGTCCAACCCCCCATGCTGCCCTTCCCATCCTCGGCCACTGCCGTACCTTGCCCTTTCCATCCCCGACGCCACCGCCCCTGCCCTCCCCATCCCTAGCCACCCACCCCTACCCTCCCCAGCCGCCGCCCCCTGCCCTTCCTATCCCTGACCATCGTCGCCCACCCTAGCCCTCTCCATCCCCGATAGCCGCCTACCCCCTACCCTCCCTAGCTGCTGCCCCTGCCTTCCCATCCCCGATCGCCGCCGCCACCCCCTGCCCTCCCATCCCCGACTGCCCGCCTCCTACCCTCTCCATCCCCGACCGCCACCGCCTCTGCCCTCCCCATCCCCGACTGCCCACCCTGCCCTCCCCATCCCCTAGCATCCCCATCACGACACCCTTCGAGCCTCCTCTCCCTCTCTCTCTCTTTCCTCTTTCTTTTTCTCTCTCTTCTCTCTCTATCTCACTATCTTACTTTTATTTCGTAGATTACCTCTAGCGCTATCATTTTTCTCTAGCACCATCATCGGTGATCCTTAAAGCTTTCGGTGCAATCCTCTCTCTGTAGTATTGAAAAATGTGTCCCAAAGCTAATCATCAACCTATTGATGGTTGAGCTTATTGTAATTATAATTGATTTATTAATAAATAAAATATATTTTTGATATTTTTCATCATAAAATTTTCATCTTCTAACAAACTTCATTATTGTGATGAAGTCCTTAGGACTATTTAGCTTTGATAAAGAGAAAATTTATTGATTAGTCCTTAAATCTGTTCACGACCAAATGATAGGCTGTTAATTAGGATGACAGCGTCTATTGAGCATAGGTCGTTGTATGCCATATAGGTTGGTTGTCCTCTTAACCAAGGAGTGTGAAAATACTAGTATGACATACAGGTGAGATGTATGGGTACATCATCATTGAACGTGACCAATTTTAGAGTATTCTACTATTGAGAATATCTCTGATGAAATATAGATATAAGTGTCCCTTAGATCTGAGATTACCTCAGTGACTTACAAGCAACTCACGGTTCTTTGGTACCAGACTAACTAAATTTTTAATTCAGTAATGGAAGGATTCTGTGCACAGTCAAGTACTTACGAAGTCAGAGTGTGATCAAGATGGAATTGATCACTCCAAGAGTTGGAAAAAAATATATCACTGTATTTCAACATAGCAAAACTTGGCTAGAATAATCCATCAAATGGATTTAATATTTTGAAATACAATGTAGACAACTTGATCAGAGTTGATAGTTAAACTCTGAGGTATCCTACGAGCATTTTGGTTAAGAGGATAAATTATATTAAAACTATATCCGTATGGATTCTGAGGATGTTGTTATACAAATTCAACCTATCCGACCGTTGGGTATCATTGCTAGATGGTTACTTCGATTGGTATAAAAATTTATTATTATGCAATTAGCTTAGATTCAGGCCTATGAGGTCATACACATTAGAGCTCATGATCCAATCGGATGACTGATCAATGATTAAGAATCATTCTAGGATTAAACGATCAATATGATTGATGTTTAACCTAGTGCAAGTATTATAGGAGGATCGATTAGTAATTCGATTACTAATTGGCTTAATTTTATTAAGCCAAAGGACTAAGATTAAGTTTAATTAAATATAATTTAATTAGATTTAGTTTGAACTTGATTGGATCAAGTCCAATTAGCTTATTGGATAAGCTAAGTGCAAGGAAAAACTAATCCTAGTTCAACTAGGACTTGGATCAACCCGATTTTCTAATTTGATTAAAAAATTAAATTTATAATTTAATTTAATTTAATTTTTAATTGAATTAGAATATAATTTAATTTGATTAACTTAATTTTGATTTAATTTAGTTTGAGAAATAATGTTTGACCAAGTCATAGATGGAATCCTAGTGAGACTAGGATTACACCTTGCACCACCTTAGCCCTCCACGCCCCCATGCCTATTTTTTTAGAAATTGTTTCATGAAAATTCTCTTTCTCCTGATCTTCACACACACCTCCTCTCTCCCTCTCTTTCTCATATGGTAATTTGGTGGTTGACCAAGTCAAAAAGAGAAGTAAGTTTTGATCTAGGATTCTATGAAATAGATCCTTATAAGTGAAAACACCTCCTTCTAATTGTGCCGCCCACACCTTCTTTATTTTCTCTGAATTTCATGGTAAAAGAAGAAGTTTTTGTGCATCCCTATTACTGGTCCACAGCAGAAAATAAAGTGGGGGCGTCCAAGAGTTGGGCGCCCCAACAACTTGCCATATTATATCCTTTCCTTATCTGAATTTTTTAACCAAACTTGGATTCTGTATATCTTTTTATTTAGGATGAATTTTGGCCTAATTGTTTTTAGAAATACAAACTTTGAGAGAGCCTTGAGGTGTGCAAAAATTAGAGGAAGAGAGTCTTTGGCCATTGGGGTTCCATAGACACCAAACTAGGTGTCTAGGTGAGAGCAAAGAGAAGAAGAAGAGGGTCTTCTTCCAAGGTTGCTGTGTTCATCATCTTCCTTCCTTTTTCCTTAGATTTTCTGATAGAATCTTGTATCTAAAATCTCTTCTCCACTTTCTCCTCTTTAGAAGAATCCAAATCCAGAAGAAGGAGACATCTGATCAACCATCAAAGAAAAATCAGCACAGTACTAGCATACTGTGCTGATTTTCTGCATTGAAATTTTTGATCGTGCTCGTGGGCTCTTGTGGATGACTCCTAGAGGTCGGATGCATATGTAGATCGCAACATCATCCTCAAGCCTAGAGTAGTAAGTTAGAACATCTAACTTGCACAAATAATAGATCTGATCTATTGATTTCGTAACTGCATTAGATGTAGTATTATAACATGCTGATGAGATCAACATGTTAATCTTTTTTTTATATTTTTAATTTTTAATTTAATATCATATCTTGATCATGTAATAAATATTAGATCTAAGATATTTTAATATTTATTTAAATAAATATTTAATTTATTTAAGTCTTTCGCTATCTGATCTTAAAAAAGTTTTAAGATCTACCCGTGAAACTCTAGATCTATTTCCTTCAATTGGTATCAGAGCCTGGGTTCTTATTACATAATTTTCTTAAGCATATTTAGATTATTTATTAGATTATATTTAATTTATAATCTAATTATTAAATTTAAAATTAAAAATTTAGATCTCACAAACTACCATAATATTGTCCTGCTGTAAGGTTTATCCCTTATAGTGAAAAGGTTATCCTAGTTCGTGATGATCTATTCTTAATCATAAATTTATTAAATATAATCTAATTTTATTTATAATTTAATAAATTTAAAATAGTTTTAGATCTAAAAATAAAATTTTTAGATTGCACGGATTGCTATAGGATTGTTCTGCTGTAAGGTTTATCCCTTATAATGAAAAGATTGTCCTAGTACGTGCTGATCTAAAATATTGATCATAAAATTTTAGATTAGATCTAAAAATTTTTATGATCTAATTAAAAATATTTTAATCTAATTTTAATCATCATAAATATATTAGAATTGATCTAAGTTGATTTATGATTGATTGGTGTTGAAACTATTTCAATTACATGAACCTATTTAGAATAGATCTAAAGTAGATTCATGTTTATGTTACTTGCATTTTGATTATGAATCAAACATGCAACATGGTTGATAGAATCATGTTGTAAAAATATTTTATAAATATAAAAATTATTTTTAAAAAATCAAACCCCAACCCTTAGCCTAAAACTTAATTAAGAATTATGAAGTTGTTTGATCAGGATCTAGAATTATAAATTGAAGATCCTAAGATACAAATCATAACATATTGGGTTAAATGGGTTAGTGGAGATTAGGTCCATTAATTGGGTTAGACCTAGAGTTTGATTAAAGAATGAACTTAATTAGAGAATTGACTAAATCTAATTAATTATTATCTTAAAATAGATCAAGGATTCTCTAGATCAATTATAATAATTGTAGTTGGTCAAGTCCATGTCTTTAACGAGATCCAAGATGGACTTGATTCTTGGCTATGAGGTCTAACATAAACTGTTAGGTTGATCTAACTAGAACTAATTAAACCAGTTGGTGTCTAAAGTAAATCAGATCGATGGTCTTTAATTGACAGTCCGTTTATCTAACCATTTCTGATGGTGTCTAAGGCAAGCTTTGACAGACCCTCCCACTGATTGAACTTACCTGGCCTCTTGGTAAAATTATATTTTGATCGAATCACTTGACTATTTGAACTGACTCATGTCAGCTAGGTAAATCAGTATGACTGATTTAGGTGCTACTTGACTAGCCTATTAATGATTTTCCTTAAGCTGACTTGGTGAAGTCAGTGAAAGAATAATGATAAGCCAGTTCATCTGACCTTTCCTCTTCTTTAAAAATTAAATCCTCTAAAATTATTAAGTTCTTAAAATAAATTAGTTATGGTGATAACTAGATTATAGCCTCCCATTAAGTGGATGATAATGGATCCATCAGTTGGATAATCATTGGAGGCCTAAAGGCTTGGTGCTTATCGACTGATGAAATTATCATTCGTTATATGATTTTTTGGCTACATTTTTCTAAATGGTGGTTAGGTTAGCCAACCAAAGTTGGGCCTAATCATTCATTGGTTAGATGGGCCAAGTATGATTATGTTAATGGTTGGACCTAACCGGATCTTTTCAAAGGAAGCCAAAGTCTACTGATTATGGACTGAAGCAAAATTTAATTACTAAAAATTATTTAAAAAAATAATTGGTTATGAACCTATCTTTAGATGCGCATGGGTTGGCCAACTAAAGTTGGGCTCATGTGCAGTCATTATGGATTCTAGTACCCACTAAGAAATTAGGATAATTTTTCTAATTAAAAATAGAGGCTACCAATTTGAATAAAATAGTGAAAGAATCTTTTGATTAAAATTTAAATATTTAGGTTTAACGAATCAATTACTAATTAGATTATGATTTTTTTTGTGCAAATATGGTCACTTTTCTATCGCCCCAATCATTGTTGGACAATGATAAGTTGGTAGGATCCAACTTCGATAGCTGAAATCGAAAGTTAAAGATAGTCCTAAAACATGAACAGATCCTATATGTATTGATGGATCCTGCACCTGAAGAGCCAACTGTCAATGCACGTGGTATAGTCAAAGATACTTTTCAGAAGTAGCTCAGTGATCAGACCATGGTGTGCTGCATCATGCTGGCTGCCATGAGCGATGAGTTCAATCATAGATTTGAGATAGCTCAGCCAAAGGACATGCTTCAAATGTTAGAGGATTTCTTTGGCATACCCGATGATGTGGAGAGGCACAAGACTAGTTATGCCATCTTCAACACCAAAATGTGGGATGGTGCCTTTATCATTGATCATGTATTGTACATGATCGAGCTGATAGAGCGATTGAGCAAGCTCAATTTTTTCTTGCATAAACAGCTTAGAAAGGATGCAATACTAAACTCGTTGCTCAAGTCCTTTCTCCCATTTCTTACTCATTTCAGAATGACAAAGCCTGAAGTAGACTACCATGGGTTACTAGGGTTACTTCAGAACTTTGTGAAGGATCACCAAGTTCACAAGGAGTCAATGAATTTAGTGGAAGGTTCATCTTCTAGTTCTCGACCCTTTAGGAAAGAAAAGAAGAACAAGAAGAAGAAAGCTAAGAAGGTGCAAGTTCATGCTGGGACATCTATGCAGGGTCAAACCAAAAAGATCAAGCCTGATAAGAGTCAAGCTGAATGCTTCTTTTGTAAGAAGAAGAGGTATTGAAAAAGAAACTATCCTCAATACATTGCCTCTCTGGATCCGAATAGGTAGAGAAAGAAGAAAGCTATTGCTGGGCAAGGTATTTATATGATAACTTCTTGTAATTTTTCTATTTGTGATATTACTGACTGGGTATTGGATACCGGTAGCCCTTACCATATTTGTAATTCATTGCAGGGGTTGCAGATAATTAAGAGATTCGAGCAAGGTGAAAGATTCCTGAATGTTGAAGATGGAAGATCAGTTTCAGTTCTAGCTTTAAAAATTTTAAAATTTTTATTTGAGTCCCATATCATTGTTCTTAGTGATTGTCATTTCTATCCCAATTTTTTTTAAATATCATTTCTATAGGCCTTCTGACCAAAAATGATTATAAAATTTTAATAAAGAAATAAGTTTATAATGTCATTATGAATAGTGTTACTATTTTCTGTGGACATTTGAACAATGGTATATATTATCACAACTTGTTAACGTAGTCTATTCCATTGGCAAACATCCTAGATTAGATAGTATATTAGATATCTATTTATGGTACTATAGGCTACGTCAAATAAATAAGAATAAGATAAATAAGTTGACTTAAGAGGAAATCCTCGAAGTCAGTAATTGTAAATCATTTTCAACCTATGAGTTCTGTCTTCTTGATAAAATAACCAAGTCACCTTTTACTGAAAAAGATGAGAGAGCCACTGAGCTCTTAGGTCTAGTACATACTGATATATGTGGATCAATAAGCGTAGGTGCTAGAGGTGAATATATCTACTTCATCACTTTCATAGATAATCTATCCAGATATGGATATGTCTATCTGATGAAACATAAGTCGAATTCTTTTGAAATGTTCAAACGATTTCAAAGTGAAGTAGAAAAATAAACTGAAAAAAGTATTAAAACTCTTCAATCTGACCGAGGAGAAAAATATCTTTTCGATGAATTTTTCATATATCTAGAAGAGAATGAGATTCTCTCCCAATGGACTCCTCTAGGAACACCATAGTATAATGGTATGTCTGAAAGGAGGAATCGGACTCTGTTAGAGACATGGACCAATCCATGATGGATTTTGCTGGCTTGTCGATATCCTTATGGGGATATGCACTCGAATCGACTTGTTATCTATTAAATAGGATTCCAAATAAGTCTATAGTTAAGACTTCATATGAGATATGGATAGGATGTAAGCCAGTACTTTCACATCTTAGGGTTTGAAGGTGCCCGACTTATGTGAAATGGTTAATTACAGATAAACTTAGACCTAGGTCTGACAAGTGTACATTTATAGAGAACCAAAAAGAGACCAAAGGATACTATTTCTACCATGCTGATGAACAAAATATTTTCGTCAGCCTTAAGGCAATCTTTTTGAAAAAAAAGTTTCTTGGTGAAGAAATTATTGCCTCTAAGGTTGAACTTGATGAAGTTCAATAGGTAGAAAAATCGACACCTATAGCTAAATCTGAGTTAGATTTGATTAGGTCAGATCCAAAGCCTAATGTACCTATACCATTAAGGCGATCCGATAGAATACCGCATCATCCGAATAGATACTATGATTTTTTGGTCCAAAATGGTGATCCCATCGAACTCGATGAGAATAATGAGGATCCGATCACCTATATGGATGCTATGCAGAGATCTAATTCCAAGAAATGGCTTGAGGTCATGAAATCCAAAATGGAGTCCATGAAGATCAATGATTTGTGGACATTGGTTGACCCCATCCGAAGGGGTTAAACCCATAAGGTGTAAATGGATCTTTAAAAGAAAAAGAGGTGCAGACGGAAAGGTGGGGATCTATAAAGCTTGCCAAGGGGTATCATCAATATTATGGTATTGACTATGATGAGACATTTTTTCTATAACAATGCTCAAATTTATTCGAATTATGCTTGCGATTGCTGCCTATCTGGACTATGAGATCTAGTAGATAGGTATGAAAATAGCTTTTCTAAATGAAGAGTTGATTGAAGAGGTGTATATAATATAACCTGAGGGGTTCACATTCACAGATGAGTCCAAGGTGTGCAGGCTTCAGAGATCTATTTATGGACTGAAGCAGGCATCTCGGAGTTGGAACATGCATTTTGATAAAGTGATCAAAACGTATCATTAAGAACGAAGAAGAACCCTGCATTTACAAATGGACAATTGTTTAGTAGTAGTATTTCTTGTCTTGTACGTGGATGACATTCTCTTAGTCAAGAATGACATCCCCACACTATAGGGAATAAAAGTCTGATTGATATCACAATTCTCCATGAAGGACTTGGGTGAAGCATCCTACATCCTAGAGATGAAGATCTATAGGGATAGATCTAAAAGGATGCTTGAATTATCCTAGTCTACGTACATAGATACTGTGCTGAAGAGGTTTAGTATGGAGAATTTCAAAAAGAGCTATCTTCCGATAGACCATGAAATTTTTCTCTCTAAGAAGGATTGTTCGACAACTCCTGAAGAGAGAGAACATATGAGTAGAGTTCCATATGCTTCGATAGTGGGATCTATCATATATACCATGACATGTATAAGATCAGACATGGCATACTCACTAGGAGTAGTGAGTAGATACCAATCTGATCCTGAAGAAAATCACTGAAAAATGGTTAAAACCATCCTTAAGTATTTGAAAAATACTACGGACCAATGGTTGGTTTATGATGAGTCAAATTTGAAACTTGTGGGATTTATAGACTTCAGCTTTCAATCTGAATTGGTATCAGAGCCTGGGTTCTTATTACATAATTTTCTTAAGCATATTTAGATTATTTATTAGATTATATTAATTTATAATCTAATTATTAAAATTTAAAATTAAAAATTTAGATCTCACAAAACTACCATAATATTGTCCTGCTGTAAGGTTTATCCCTTATAGTGAAAAGGTTATCCTAGTTCGTGATGATCTATTCTTAATCATAATTTATATAATATAATCTAAATTTTATTTATAATTTAATAAATTTAAAATAGTTTTAGATCTAAAAATAAAATTTTTAGATTGCACGGATTGCTATAGGATTGTTCTGCTGTAAGGTTTTTCCTTATAATGAAAAGATTGTCCTAGTACGTGCTGATCTAAAATATTGATCATAAAATTTTAGATTAGATCTAAAAATTTTTATGATCTAATTAAAAATATTTAATCTAATTAATCATCATAAATATATTAGAATTGATCTAAGTTGATTTATGATTGATTGGTGTTGAACTATTTCAATTACATGAACCTATTTAGAATAGATCTAAAGTAGATTCATGTTTATGTATACTTGCATTTTGATTATGAATCAAACATGCAACATGGTTGATAGAATCATGTTGTAAAAATATTTTATAAATATAAAAATTATTTTAAAAATCAAACCCCAACCCTTAGCCTAAAACTTAATTAAGAATTATTGAAGTTGTTTGATCAGGATCTAGAATTATAAATTGAAGATCCTAAGATACAAATCATAACATATTGGTTAAATGGGTTAGTGGAGATTAGGTCCATTAATTGGGTTAGACCTAGAGTTTGATTAAAGAATGAATTAATTAGAGAATTGACTAAATCTAATTAAATTATTATCTTAAAATAGATCAAGGATTCTCTAGATCAATTATAATAATTGTATGTTGGTCAAGTCCATGTCTTTAACGAGATCCAAGATGGACTTGATTCTTGCTATGAGGTCTAACATAAACTGTTAGGTTGATCTAACTAGAACTAATTAAACCAGTTGTGTGTCTAAAGTAAATCAGATCGATGGTCTTTAATTGACAGTCCGTTTATCTAACCATTTCTGATGGTGTCTAAGGCAAGCTTTGACAGACCCTCCACTGATTGAACTTACCTGGCCTCTTGGTAAAATATATATTTTGATCGAATCACTTGACTATTTGAACTGACTATGTCAGCTAGGTAAATCAGTATGACTGATTTAGGTGCTACTTGACTAGCCTATTAATGATTTTCCTTAAGCTGACTTGGTGAAGTCAGTGAAAGAATAATGATAAGCCAGTTCATCTGACCTTTCCTCTTCTTTAAAAATTAAATCCTCTAAAATTATTAAGTTCTTAAAATAAATTAGTTATGGTGATAACTAGATAATAGCCTCCCATTAAGTGGATGATAATGGATCCATCAGTTGGATAATCATTGGAGGCCTAAAGGCTTGGTGCTTATCGACTGATGAAATTATCATTCGTTATATGATTTTTTGGCTACATTTTTCTAAATGGTGGTTAGGTTAGCAACCAAAGTTGGGCCTAATCATTCATTGGTTAGATGGGCCAAGTATGATTATGTTAATGGTTGGACCTAACCGGATCTTTTCAAAGGAAGCCAAAGTCTACTGATTATGGACTGAAGCAAAAATTTAATTACTAAAATTATTTAAAAAAATAATTGGTTATGAACCTATCTTTAGATGCGCATGGGTTGGCCAACTAAAGTTGGGCTCATGTGCAGTCATTATGGATTCTAGTACCCACTAAGAAATTAGGATAATTTTTCTAATTAAAAAATAGAGGCTACCAATTTGAATAAAATAGTGAAAGAATCTTTTGATTAAAATTTAAATATTTAGGTTTAACGAATCAATTACTAATTAGATTATGATTTTTTTTTGTGCAATATGGTCACTTTTCTATCGCCCCAATCATTGTTGGACAATGATAAGTTGGTAGGATCCAACTTCGATAGCTGAAATCGAAAGTTAAAGATAGTCCTAAAACATGAACAGATCCTATATGTATTGATGGATCCTGCACCTGAAGAGCCAACTGTCAATGCACGTGGTATAGTCAAAGATACTTTTCAGAAGTAGCTCAGTGATCAGACCATGGTGTGCTGCATCATGCTGGCTGCCATGAGCGATGAGTTCAATCATAGATTTGAGATAGCTCAGCCAAAGGACATGCTTCAAATGTTAGAGGATTTCTTTGGCATACCCGATGATGTGGAAGAGGCACAAGACTAGTTATGCCATCTTCAACACCAAAATGTGGGATGGTGCCTTTATCATTGATCATGTATTGTACATGATCGAGCTGATAGAGCGATTGAGCAAGCTCAATTTTTTCTTGCATAAACAGCTTAGAAAGGATGCAAACTAAACTCCGTTTGCTCAAAGTCCTTTCTCCCATTTCTTACTCATTTCAGAATGACAAAGCCTGAAGTAGACTACCATGGGTTACTAGGGTTACTTCAGAACTTTGTGAAGGATCACCAAGTTCACAAGGAGTCAATGAATTTAGTGGAAGGTTCATCTTCTAGTTCTCGACCCTTTAGGAAAGAAAAGAAGAACAAGAAGAAGAAAGCTAAGAAGGTGCAAGTTCATGCTGGGACATCTATGCAGGGTCAAACCAAAAAGATCAAGCCTGATAAGAGTCAAGCTGAATGCTTCTTTTGTAAGAAGAAGAGGTATTGAAAAAGAAACTATCCTCAAACATTGCCTCTCTGGATCCGAATAAGGTAGAGAAAGAAGAAAGCTATTGCTGGGCAAGGTATTTATATGATAACTTCTTGTAATTTTTCTATTTGTGATATTACTGACTGGGTATTGGATACCGGTAGCCCTTACCATATTTGTAATTCATTGCAGGGGTTGCAGATAATTAAGAGATTCGAGCAAGGTGAAAGTTTTTTCTTTATATTTTTAATTTTTGATTTAATATCATTTCTTGATCATGTAATAAATCTTTAATCTAAAGTATTTTTATATTTATTTAAATAAATATTTAATTTATTTTAATCTTTCGTTGTCTGATCTTAAAAAAATTTCAAGATCTATCCATGAAATCCTAGATCTGGTTCCTTCATGTAGCTACGAGTATAATTTTTATTTTAATTTTATAATATTATTTATTAATTACTGAACTAGACCTATCAATGGATTGGGCTTGGATCAAAACTTGGATATTTAGATCTAAACTCAATTTTAATTATTGATACCAGATCCAAACCTAAATATCTGATGGATCCATACTTGAAGTACCAGATCCGGACCCTAATGGATTCTGAGAATCTAGATCTGATTCTGGGATCCAAAACTAAGAAAGGAAGAGAGAGAGAGGGAGGGAGGGGTTCGACCTCACCGCTGTCGTCGATGAGGGAGATCGAGAGAGAGAGAGAGAGATGGAGGGAGGGGGTCCGGCCTCACCGGTGAGAGAGATCGAGAGAGTGAGAGAGGGAAGGAGGGATTCAGCCTTGCCGCCATCTTTGGCGAGGGAGATCAAGAGAGGGAGAGGGAGGGAGGGGGTCCAGCCTCATCGGTGAGGGAGATTGAGAGAGGGATCCGGGAGGGGGTTCGGCCTTGCTGGTGATGTAGATTGAGTGGGAGACGAGCAATCAGAAAGATGAGGGGAGGACGAAGATAGCCAAAAATAGGGGATGGCACATAGTCGAGCTGGCTCGAATACACAGCTGAGTCGATTTGGATACGCAGTCGAGTCGGCTCAGGCTAAGATTGAGTCGGCTGGGGGAGGACCCAAGCCGAATGTCTCAGGCGTGGAACCGGCTCGACTTCTAAGTGAGTCGGCTCGATGGGTACAAATAGTATTTGATATGTCTCTCTAAGGTTCCAACTTTAAGCCCTAAGGCGCCACCATCATCTACTTCATTCTTCTTTTAGGTTTCTAGATTAACACCTAGGTTTGCGTAAGAGATCGGATCTACGACTGTTGCTCATCCTTAATTATTTATGAATGTAATTCATGTTGTAGAATTTATTGGATAATATTTTTTGGATGTTTATATCCTGTTACTTTTATTTATTACATTGCATAATGATAGACCTGTCAATTGATTAGTGTACATAATCTCCAACATCCGTATAATTATATATAATTATATAGATGAGAAAATTATGTACAATGATCAATTGATTGTCTAATTTAGATAGTTTAAAAATTATAGATAATTCTATAGGTAGTTATAGTAATCAAATGGTATACTAAGAATTTTGAATGAAATTTTGGACAGTATTTTTTTTTTATTCTCCCTACATGGGAGAACTAAGAAAAAATGCTGTCAAAATTTTATTCGATCTCTGTTGCATATCGTTTGATTACTGTATTAAACCTATAGAATTAATATAATTTTTGAATGGGATGGGACCTATCTTTACCTATTAGTTGATGATAGGATGCATTTATTGCATGTCTAAAAATGATATTTAATATGAGTTTCATAAATGATATTTATTTCAATCCTTGTTTATGATGCATTTTTTATTTATAATGCATGCTATGTTTATAATGCATTAATATATAATTTAAGTTCCATAAATGATTTAATTATAATATCATTATTTTTAAAATGTATAAGGGATGGATGAAGCTTAGTAGGCTATCACCAGAATATGAGGCTAGACTTTAAAATTTTTTTGATTTTGCTATAGAAAAATTTGGAGACCATGGACTGATCCAATATCCTTGTAAAAAGCATATGGATGGATCGTGGCTACCTCATCAAGATGTAAATGATTACCTCAGTATTTATGGGTTTAAAGCCAGTTATAAAATTTGTTGGGACCAACATGGTGAGGGCAAACCATAAGAAGCCGATCAACATGATGGGAGAGTGAAATAAATAGTTCGTGATATTTTTTCGTTTGTTGGCCATAATGATGGTGTATCTACATCCATGCCTGATCCTGTGGTTGGTGGAATGATAAACAGTGAGGATGTAGAAAAGATTCGCAAGTTGATAAAGGATGCTAATATTCTATCATATCCCGAATGTGAAAAGATGGTGAAGATGGAGTTCTTAATCTGATTGTATCATGCAAAATGCTCTAATGGATTCAGTAATAATGGAGTGAACTGCATATTAGAGCCTTTGGGAGATATTCTTTCAAATAATGCATAAATTTTGAAGAATAATTATGAGGCATTGAAAATTATTGAACAGCTGGACTTTGCTTACACCAAGATACATGCATGTTCCAATGATTGCATGCTCTATTGGAAGGGGGATGTCAACCAAAATGAGTGCATGAGGTATGGTGTATCAAGATGGAAACAGAATAAAGATAGCACATCAACTCGTGTACCTCAAAAGTTGATGTGGCACTTTTCTTTGATTTTGAGACTATAAAAGTTGTTTATGTCGACAAGAACATCAAAGGATATGAGATGGCATGAAGAAGACCGAACAAAAATGATGCATTGAGGCATCCAGCCAATGGAGAGGCATGACAGAAGTGTAATGAATTACATCCTGACTTCGCACATGAGATACGTAATGTGAGGTTGGACTTGTCGTGCGATGATTTCAATCCGTTCAAGTATTTGAATATCATCCATAGTGTATGGCCAATATTTATTCATGTTTACAACCTTCCACCATGAATGTGTATGAAAAAACCTTTGCTTTCATGATAGTGCTCATCCCTGGACTGATGAAAGTAGGTAATGATATTGATGTTTATTTACAGTCTCTTATTGTTGAGTTGAAACAGTTATGGAGCATTCAAGGTATTCCAACTTTTGATGCTTTGCTGAATGAGTCATTCTCCATGCGTGCAGCGCTTTTGTGGATAATAAATAACTTTCCAACCTATGTCCTAATGTCGGATTGGAGCATCAAAGGTGAGCTAGCATGCCCGATTTATGAAAAAAATATTCGATTTAGAAGGTTGATACATTGAAGGAGCTTTAGCTATATAGGGCATCGATGTTTTCTCCATTAAAACCATCAATACAGAAGGGATGCACACTTCTTCGATGGCACTATTGAAGAAGGTGAGGCACCTAGCCGGATGTTTGAAAATGATATACTTAAAGAGTTAGATGGTCTCATTGTTGAATTTAGAAAAGATGATCCAATTGATGGTAAAAGGAAGAAGCATCGATCAAAGAAAAATGACACACACTTTAATTGGAGGAAAAAGAGCATCTTCTTTGACTTGCCATATTGGAAGATAAACTTATTGCGCCACTGCTTAGATGTAATGCATATTAAAAAGAATGTGTACGAGCTCCTATTGGCAACAATCTTAAATATCAAAGATAAGACTAAGGATGACTTAAATTCTCGATTTAACTTGAAAGAATGGGGTATTAGAAGATCACTCCATCTAGAGCTGATAAGGAAAGAACAGTGGAGGCTCCCTTATGCATGCTATGTTATGAATGCCTCCGAATGATCCATATTTTTTCATGTGTTGGCGAACATAAAGATCCTAGATTAATACTCAAGCAACACATCAAAGCATGTGAATAGTAAGGATGCCAAACTTGGGGGATTGAAGACTCATGATTATCATGTGCTGATGCAGAAATTGATCCCAATAGCTATTCACCGTGTGTTGCCAAAAAATATCAGAATGGCTGTTATTCGTCTTTGTAAGTTTTACAGAGATATTTGTGCAAAGTGGTTGCTTAAGAAAGACGTGAAGAAAATGAAGGTAAGGATGGTGACTATATTATATGATCTGGAGAAGATATTTTCACCATCATTTTTCATGATTATGATGTATCTCACCGTGCACCTTTGTGGAAGAAGTTGCACTTAGAGGCCCAGTGTTCTACTGATGGATGTATCCTACTGAGAGAAATATTTAAACTCTAAAATTTTATGTAAGAAATATGAATCATCCAAAGGGATCCATAACAGAAGATTATTTGGTTCAAGAGTGTATGGATTTTTATACTATATACTTAAACAAGCTCGAGATACGTCGTAATCGAGCAATGAAAAATCAGGATTATCAATATGAGCCATTTAAGCCTGCATTTGAGTCCATTCCATAGCCAAGTGGACTTTCCACTTCATACCGCTTCACTGATTTAAGCATTAAGAAAAGGGATAAGGCATACCGCTACGTGCTCTTCAACTATAATGTCATTGAGCCGTACATAAGGTGAGTCACTCAGCCTTATTTATTTTATAATAATTAGTAAAAAATATCTAATTATATCTAAATTTATTCTTTATGAATGCAGCAAACACAAGAAGGTCATAAGAGTAAAATATGGCACTCTATGTAGGAGAAAGAGAAAATGCATAGCAAAAAATTTTCTGAATGGTTCAAAGATTATGTAAGCATTATATATTCTTGCCTTGTACAACTTATTTGAACATGTTTACTAATTAGGTGTCATATTCTTAATTAGGTGTGAAGATTTCCACTCAATGATGTGAGCCCTAAAGTGCATGCTCTTTTAATGGGCCCTAATCATATTGTGCGTGAGTATAAATAGCTCGTCATTAATGGCTATAGATTTAATATTCACAGTAGATCCGTAAATATGGTAATACAAAATAGTGGCATCATGTTGAGCATCATCACTGGATGTTATGCTAGCTCGAGAGATTCATAGTCTCGTATGGAGGATTTGAACTATTATGGCATGGTGGAGAAGATAGTCATCTTGAACTATTATTCTAAAGGGAGGATTACGTTAATAAAATGCGATTGGTTTGACATCTTATCACAATTTGAGATGAAGACTGATGAGTATAGTTTTACTCTAGTTAACATGCAATGCAATCTTCGCACTGAAGAACCGTATATACTTGTCTTCAAAGCTAGTCAAGTTTTCTACGTTAGTGATTCCTTGGAGCCTCAATGGAGTGTTGTTGTGAAGATGGTGCCTAGGCATATTTTTTATGATACCAAAGTTGATAACAATGTTGGACCATGCATGCAAAGTGCTCCTCTAGGATAAAACTTATCTAGTACTATCGAGGTCCCAAACATATTTATCAGGAGTGATGGTGATGTCCATATTGTAGATGCCACTAGACGATGACTTCAATATTCTGGTATAAATTATTAGAGTCTATTTATTGATGTGTTGCTAATATTATTGTTCAACATGTTATATTTATTGCCCAAAGATTGCAACCCAAGAGGAGGGGTGAATTGGATTTCTAAAATAGAGATGGTTGGAGAGAGATTTCGAGACCTCTCAGTTCTGAACGAGATGTCTTATCAAAACCATGACATCTCTCGAGAATCCTGCAAGACTTCTTGCTCTCATAGCATAAAAATTGAGTTTCTATTTTGGTCAAAGAGATTTTTTAGGGATTTTTGCTACTAATGAAAGAAATTTAATTTTTATTTAAATTTCTCTTTATATCTTTCTTGTTTTGATCAAAGAGCTCTCTTTCTTCTGATCTTTGGAAGCTTAAGAAAAATTTCTTCTTTAAGGACATTGACTTGATGAATTTTTATAGATCTTTTCTTGAAATGATTTTTCAATTTAAATACTTGAAAAGACCTACATCTACTCATGAAACATATAGTTAAGTACTCAAACTTATATTGATTAACATTGCAGGTCATTATGGCACCGAAACACCATTTAGCTTTCACCCCCACCTCTCGAATGACTATGCGGAGCTCCGCATCTGAGCCGTGTTGGTAGGTCATGCCATGCCATGCCGTGGGTCATGCTGGTAGGCTATGCCATGCTTTGGACCGTGTTGTGCCGTGCCGTGCCTTAGGCCATGCCGTGTCGGTAGGCTATGTCGTGTCGTGTTGGTAGGTCATGCCTTGGGCCATGTTGTATCGATAGGCTGTATCGTACCATGTCGGTAGGCCATGCTGTGCCGGCCGCTAAGAGAACCTTCGATCACTAAGAGAACTTCCATCTTGTTGCTTTTATTTATTGCATTACATAGTGATAGACCCGTCAATTGATTAGTGTACATAATCTTCAACATCCGTATATTTATATATAATTATACAGATGGTACCTAGGAATATCTTTAATTATTATTCAATATATTATATTGGTTAATATTCATTAACGTTGCAGGTCATGATGGCACCTAACCACCATCTAGCTTTCACCCCTATCTCTCGGTGGGTTACGCGAAGTTCAGCATCTGAGGAGCAGTCGGAGCATACTCCATCCACCTCCGCATCGACTACTCAAAGACCTCCACCATCGACATCTACTCCACCAGCGGCATCTACTCCACCAACATCTAAGCCTCCATCATCACCCACATCTCCGACACATGCTATCCACCAACATCTGAGTGTATATTTTTATTATATTATTTATTTATTTTTTATGTAGTATTTATACACTTATATATTTGCATAATATATTTTCATTATAGGTGCATCATCTAGCTAGATATTTTATAGTCCCACACATATGGCACATGTGTGGAACCATCAGCATTAAGTGATGGTGCAGTATGATGCGGAGGGAAGGCTAGTAGGGGAGACTGCGCGGGAGATGCATTTCTTTTTTGGAGTGCTTGTGAGGCGGTCAGACATTATTCCCATAGAGCATAGAGACTAGCGATTAATGGATAATGCTGTCAGGGATCGAATATGAGAGGAGATATGGATAAGTAAATCTTAATTATATTTATGTATTTTACATGTTTATATTATGTTTGATTAGAATAATTTTGTAACTGACTTTTGATAACTTTGTGCAAAGGAGGTACGACTTTTCTTATCACGAGAGGGCTCGAGATGCCCGACTGAAGAAGATCGGAGAGTTATACTGGGGCTATAAGGTCAAGCTCCACAGAGGATGGTTCGAGCACCGACGAGATACTCTAGAGGAGCTTGTTTCTTGGATATAAGAATATCCTCCGAATTAGTGGAAGAGGATGGTTACACATTGGAGGAGCTAGGAGTTTGAGATAAAATTACTAACTTTTAAATTTTTTAATATGCTTAAAGTTATATTTAAATATTTTTTAAATATTTATTATTTATTTGAATACTTATTAGGCTACCTTCCATTAGAATTGGAAGAATCGGACAGCTTAGGAGTATACGTACACTCTCGACCGTGAGTTTATGGTCGATCAATCATATGCATAGAGAAGTAATAAATTCTAAATCTTACTAAATAAATTAAATTAATATTTTTTTCATATTTCTAATAAACTAATCTATTGTTATAGCTGATAAGAGATGGAGTGATGCCCAGCCGTAGTAAAATCTTTTAATCCAGCCGTATGGACAAGAAGGGCGGGTCGATGAACGCCGCAATCGAAAAAATTTTTGTAAGTATTAAATATATTAGTATATATGATTAGTATTATAGAATTTCTTATAAAATTTTATTTAAATTCATAATTACAGGATTAGTTAGATGCGCTCATGAGTGAGGGCCCGAATACCTCTGGCCCCATGATCATCTACCTTAAGTCTTGAGGTCTGAGCACTCTGGGAGGATCCGATGCAGGCCTGAACATATGCCGACCAGTTATTGGTCTGAGGCGAGCGTCTCTTCATAGGCTTCCAATGTTGTCAATCGGGAGGAACTTGAGGAGGCATTGGCACGGGCAGATCATACTGCGATGCGGACAGATTGGGCTAAGGTGCGCATCTCATCTGGAGGGCATTGTGAGAAATATGGTGTCGACGCTCAGCACACGTTTTGGAGGTGTCTTCACGGGCTTTGAGGATGTGTTGGCCCGCATTCCAACTCCGGCTCCTCCAACTTTAGCTCCGGCTCTAGCTCTAGCTCTAGCTCCAACTCCAGCTTCGGCTCTAGCTCGTGCTCCATCTTCTGGTGACGACGACGATGTAGATTTAAGAAACTTTTGATGTATTTTTTTTGAAAAATATTATAATAAAATTTATTCAACAATAAATTTTTAGCATTTTAGAAATATTTTATGTTTATAATATTTTTTGTATTATATACCTCTGCATTTGTCAAGTAAAATATATAAAAAATTAAAAATTTTATTTTTTTTAATTATTCAGAAGCTACGGCAGCGATTTTACAACCGCTGCCGTAGACGTGCCAACCGCTGTTGTAAGCAATGTATCAACCGCTGCATTAGACCTATGGCAGCGATTACATAACCGCTTTCATAGACTAGTTTATGGTAGTGGTTTTATAACCACTGCCTTAGATAAGCCTATGGTAGCGGTTTAGAAACCGCTACAATAGGCACTCTATGATAGTAGTTTTTAGAACCGCTGTAACAACCGCCGTCATAGACCTACGGCGACGGCTGCAGTGACAGCTGCAATAAGCACTTTATGGCAATGGTTTTCAGAACCGCTATAACAACCACTGTCATAAACTTACGATGACGATTGCAGTGGCAACTGTTAGCTAACCGCTGCCATAGTCTATAGCAGCAGTTTTTTTGGTAAGTGCTATGTACGTTATTTGCTCTTCCTGGTGCTTCAAAGAGAAATATTCTAAGCTCAAAACGATCTAGACCAGCTGATGCTTCACATCTTGGTTAGGGTTTGGGAAGCAACTTTATTCATCTAGCAGTTGCATTCCTATATTGCAGCAAAATTCTCAAGCCAAATGATTGGTCACCTAGTATGTCTATCTGTTCACACGAGTATTCTGCCTTGTATATAAACATGAAGTATGTAAATAATAGTTTATATGTGCTGCTGAAAATGGCTACAAAGTGGTAATTACTTGAGTCACTTTCTAGATATCAAGATGCATACTGTATGTTTATTAAGGTGGCTATGGACACATTGGATGGTAAATGCAAATTTGCACAAAGCATGGCTGCTGTTGTGTTGTGAGTTTTTTTTTTTTTTTCCTTCTGTTGTTGTTGTGGAGTAATGGTTTCTAATCATTTTTGGGAGTTAAATTCAGGATTTTGATTATTTAATTCTTGTCAATTTATTTTCAATATATCAGATGGTTTTAAGATGCAACTAAAAATGGAATTAATTTGTATGTTCTTACTGCAGTTATTATGCTAATTATTAATAAATCAAATATTGTCAATGGTCAAAACCACTGCTAAAGGCTATTCTCAGCGATAAGAACTGCCACTAAAAGGTTATCTCCAATTGTTGAAGCTGTTGTCAAAAGATAATCTGCAGTGGCGAACGCCACTATCGAAAGATTATCTCTAGTGATTATAATTGCTAACAATAAATTATTACTGGTGGTCATAAACGGTGCCGAAAAGATTATTATTAATACTCAAAATTGCTGCAAAAACTTTAAAAATTGAATTAGATGACCATTATAAATGCTTTTACAGTGGTTATGACTGCTGGGGAAGGTTTCTATAAAAAAAAAAATGCTGCTAAATCCTGGAAATAATTGCTATCGCAAGATATTCCCAGCGGTCAGAATCATTATTAAAACATTATTTCCAATGGTTAGAACTGCAACTGCAAAATAATTTCTTGGTAAAAATTTAACTTTGCCTAGCAGCGGTTTAAAGCATTGGAGTTGAAACAACGATGGTATATTTACCAGTAGCACAGCAGTGGTCGGAAAAGGTATTTCCAGCAGTTTTCTGTACTTGTTCCAACGGTTCTGACCGTTGCTAAATCCTTTGATCTTCTGTCTTATAACTCTGTTTTCTAATTTGTTTTCCTTTCTCTTCTGATGTGCATATTACATATAAACATGGTTGGACCTCATCCCCCCACCCCCAGCCCTTCATTTCTTCATAGTTAGCAGTAGATGTGTTCTAGATGGATCATTAAACTCGATGTTAATTATTTTGACTACAACGGGATCCAAGAAGATTACCAAACTTGACGTAGATCACTTTCATCATTATGAGAATTTAATATGGGTTATGTTGGCCACTACTAATAAAGCAAAATAGAATCTAGGAGCCAAATCTACCATATTAAGAAGTTGAATCATACGCAAAATTTCAGAAGATAATAACTTAGTCATAGATATCTGACTGAGATAATCTTTTTTTTTTTTAATTGAACATCTTCTTAAGATATACAACTTTAAGCCAGTTTTAGAAGGAGCCAAGTTGAATCAAAATTTCATCATTTGGATTTCAAAATGAGGCTGATCAAATCGAAACTTTTCTTTTCAGAAAAAATTTAGATCAGAGGTTATCTTCCAATCCATAAAGAATTAGACAAAATGATAGAAGAAAAAGTTGATATAGAAGTTAAGATCTATCCTCTATAAAATTTTAGCTCTTTTTTTTATAATTTTTTATATTTATAATATTTTTAAAAATATAATCCTTTTTAAGTTAGGAAGAGAAATCCAACCCAACTTGTTTAATATTGGATGTCTTTCTAGAAGATATGAAAAGAAATATTGTATAAGGATGGATCTAACTATTATAAATATGGGTAATGTACTTCAGTTTATAACTTGAAATATTAATTAATGAAAAAAAAAAGAGATTTAAGTTTTATTTTTGCAATTCTTCCATCATATTTTTCTATTCTTTTGAGAGATCCTAAGTAGCTTAAAAGATCTTCCTTTTCTTCGACCAGATCAAGATTTCATGGGCTTGTAAAAATGCATTGGAATAAAAACAATTTTTGCACCCACGAAGTATCTAACATTAGAGACTTTGAAACAAAGTGATGAAATGAGCAATACATCGTCATGCCTCAATGACAGAATGATCAAGTAAAATGAATAGCTTCCATGATGGTAATCCTGCACAGTCTTCACCATCAAAACTCTTTCTTGTCATGATGGTGGCTGGTGATGAGAGACATCAGACTGCGATAACTATATAGTAGGAGTATAAATGCCATTGGAGATTCGGAGCATAAATTTACACAAAGACATAAAGCTCCTGAAGGAATATATTTTCACAACAGCAACAGAGAAAAACTCCAGCAAAATTCAACACTATTCAATGATGTGGAGTTTATCACATCATCAATATTTAGACCCAGACACTTAACCTACACTGCTCTATATAAACAAGAACTGATGTAATTTTACATGAAAGATTCTCAGCCGAGATGTTCTGGCCTGATTTCCAGAATCTTCTGATATGTTGAACAAGAACTGAGGCAACGAAGCAAAGCGAGGAAGAAGTATCCGTGGCTCTCCAAGTGATTCTTTTCTTGAGATGTTAACAGGCTGCTTGCAGCAAGAAGCATCACTAGGCTCTCCCTTTTGTAGCTGGAATATCAAACAATGACTTCCCCCCTACCCTAGCTTTGAAGCACTATCCTTGACAGTATCTTTCTGTATTAGGTAGCAAACAGAATTGACAGTCGGCATAAGGGATTTTTCATCAGCAACGGATGAAATCAGGGAATCACTGAGAAGCTATTTGGTTATCTTTTCCAGCATGTCTTTGGTTGGTGGACCGTCACCAAATAATAGTGGATTGCCCGAATTAATCTTTGGATATGCAATGTCCTACATGGTTCACCAAATCACTCATGGACGTTGATGAGCGAATCCAGGTACTTCGGAATGATCCTATCGGTTAAGATTCCTGAACTCTTCAGCTTCGGTGACACAGTTTTCTTCAGTTGCCGTATCGTGTCCATCATTGACAGATGTAATGATGTGAGAAACCAACAAAAGGCGGCAAATATGTTCTTACAGGTCAATTTAACAACAGAAAATAATTAGTGGTGGACAAAGAAAGCTACAGCATTTGCAAACTTGGATGACTGGTGACGTTGTAATTATAACAGTTGAGCCAAATCCATCTCTACAAACTGATGAAACTGTTGCAGGAAACTAGCAATTCCAAAAGAAACAATAAAAATTTCCGTCGACACTTGTATGATCACCACAAATAATCACCTGTTTCCAATCCGATCTTGATGTATGCACCTTCTTCCTGCACACAAAAACCTTATACATGAGCCCAAATCATTTCAGCCACTACCAGCAATGTCAGTCTCTTTTCCTTTTAATTTCGTGAGAAAAATGGTAGGGGAAAACCTACCTCACGTTTCATTGAGAAATGAAATGAGTCGTCCAACTAAGGGTTCCATTGTGCTCCCCAGGAACAAAGTTAACGAATATCAATGATTTTATCCACCACTCTTTAGAGTATTCTCCGAAGACTCGAAACAAAGAAAATTAATGGTGGGTGGAACGAACTTACATCAGTTAGAAGAAGTGCCTGATGATGGGATTTTAATTCCTTCTTCAAGCTCCACCTTCAGAACAGCGAAAGCATGGAGGATCTTCATTTCTTCCTACAAAACCATAGACTTCATCAAAGCAACTACTATGATATGAATGACCACACGGTAAGACTACATGCACCAGAACCGCATGGGAATTGGATTTTGTCGGCTGGAATGCTAGGTCCACGTTGCAGAGCGGACACTTACAGCCTAGCGGTTCAGACACATCGTCACTGGATTCCACTGGAACAAGAATGGTTAGATATTTAGCACATTATAATAATTCATCTTACAGAATATAATTGGCTGTATATGTGCTTAGATATGGAGATATTAGGCCATGATTTCCTCAACTGCACCCCCATGAAGGTGTGCTAAAGCTCCATGAATACTCTCCAAATTATCTAATGACAATGATGGAATAGATCGAACCTGCGCATGCTATAAAGTGGCTCCTGATATACCCCTTACATAAATGTGTTAGAACATCTAATAGACTATCGTAAGACTTGTATGGAACTCCAAAAGGCACTCCTTTTGGGAACACGAGACATATCATGAAAAATATAGGAATTATGACTTAATTTTTTGCAATAGTACCTTGCTAACTACTCGACTAAATTTGGTTCACATTTTGAACGCCTGCCATTAAATCAAATTTTCTCTATATGCCATGTTAAGCATCATTTGTAACTTCTATAAAACTTGGGGGGTTAATTTAATTGTTGCATGAGTGTATAAGAATTATTTCTTTTGAATGCAGCAATGTCCATGGCCATCTCTATTGATATTAATGGCTTATGAAGTTTCTTCCTTGCTTGTGCAGTAGCATCACCTTTAAGGCCCTTTTTTCTGTGGGTAAATATCATGGAAAAATTAGTCAGCTTTCTCATTAACCAATTTACCTATGTTCTCACACTTTTCAAAATGGATAAGTTACTTTCCATGGGTAGCATTTATCCATGAAATAGAGAAATCTTACCTACTTAAGGGATGGCTAAATCATTTTCCTATCAACTAGCAAAGTGGGCATTCAATTCTATTCCTAAAATGGCCTATCTTTATTTCTAATGCCTCCATTATTCAATGCCCAATAATTCAATCCTCCACTTTCTTCAAACCTAAAAAGTAGATAGGATATTTTGAAAAATATAAATTAATTTTAGCAACTTACCCAGGAAAGTAGTAATACAAAAGAACACGGATAATACATTTTGAAGCCACTTTCCTATAAATAAAATAATATATATAATTATTTTTTATCTAAATATTGCATGAAAAATATTTATCTAGAAAAATATAGATACCTAAGCAAATCTTTTATCCACAAAACAACGGACCCTTAGTGAAGAGCATCTTTACTAGTCCACACCTACTCTTCTTTCTGCATGCAAATCAATGCTTTTCATGTTTCTTCAACGTTGATGGTACTTGCTCTTCTTGATTAAGAAAAGTCTCCATCTCCAGACTTATCCAAGTTCTATTAATTAAAAAACTCTCAACTCCAAAATATAAATAGGATTTTTCATATATAGAGTCATTATGGTCACACAAAATGTATATATTATTTCAGTGTTCAAACTCTCAACATCATTAGTAATTGTTTTCTCATTTTCATAGCATTTTGTACCCATCAAATGATCTCACAAATGAAATCATTCTTAGCATAATCACCTTTCAACTTCTCAACATCTCCATCTCTTGTATTTTCAACTTTTTTCTATCTTCATGTTTATCCCTTTTAGTCTTTCAATTTCTTCATTCTTTTCTCTTTCTTCTTTCTTATCATTTTTCTTTTTCTTGTTTTTTCACTCTCCTCATCAAAATTTTTTTGATCTCAATCTTTTCTATTTCAATTCCTTTGTGAAAGATCTCTTCCACAAAATCATCTTCATTTGTACTTGCAAACCAACATTTTTTGGTAGTATTTTATTTTTGTAACAAGAATCAATAATTTTAAGCTTTTCAACCTCAAGGCTTTAAATGTTTAACAAGCTCCAAATTTCTTAATGCATTGGTTGTTTACATTTTATGCCTTCTCTTCTCTCTTCTTGAAGTTTCTTTAAAATGCAACTTTATGGATTTTAAATGACATCCCATAAACCACAAGCACCAACATATAAGCACGTTAAAATTCTCTAAAACTTTCAATTTGGAAACACTAAATTCTCATCTAAGAAAAGCAATTACATCCTCTAGTTTTTTTCTCATCTTTTTTCTTTTTTCATCACTTTATCTATGTACCTCTTACATTCCTAATTCTAATATTTTTACTTCTCTTATCATGTCCTAAATTCGGAACATAACACGACCATGCTACCAAGGGGTACAACCTAAGATAACATGAAGCCAACATTCATTTTCTTAAATTAGATAAAAGATGCATCATAAATAAAAGTAATAAAAAGGTTCAATTCAAATTCTTAATTAAACCAAAACTGGTTTAGAGCATCTAAATCCAAAACCAAAATAAAAATCCATATCTCAAAATTCATAAATAATTCACTACATGTTCATGATCATTTAATAAATTAAGTTCAACTACCAAAATTTTTAAACTTGCTTTGTAGACCCTCAAGCCTGGATCCTTCATCATTCCTAATCTTAATCCTCTGTAAAAGAAAAAAATAAAAATGTATGAGCTACACTAACTCAATAAATAAAACCTATGCTTCTTTATTGGATCAAGTATAAGTGAATTTTTCCATGATAGTGCAATATCTAAAAAATAATAGATTTTATAAAAAATATTATTTATAGAGCATAATATAAAATAAGTCATAAAGTCAATCATGCATCCTTAAATCATGAAATTTCATAAACATGATTCATAAATTACTTTTATCAGGTATTCGTATCATATTTCAAAATATTGCTCACAGATATTCATGTTAAGATTATTTTATATCTATGATAGGGCCATATTTTTTAATCAATAGAATTCTTGTTTCTTATGCCAACTTTATATCCTTTGGTGAGGTCATATTTTTTGTGAATCCTAGCTCCGAGTATCGATTTTTTCAATTTTAGAAATTTATTCATAGCTATCTAAGAGCCTTTGAAATCTTTATATCATTTTTTTTTAAAAATAGATGTATGCATAGATGAAAAAATAATAAAATTCATGGTTCATAGACATATCATTTTCATAAAACATATTCATATGGAATTAATAATCATAATAAAACATACTTTTTTCATATCTCATATGCTAATTCTTATTTTATGAAAACATGATTTCATTAGCAACATATTATTTGATGAAAAATATGATAATTTAAAAATAAATAAGGAGCATAAGATTTTACTTACCTCGATCATCCTGGATCTTCAGACTTCATTAGATGAATCAGATTATCCTATTTAAAATATCAAAAAAATATAATGATTAATTTTTATTCGATGAATTTCATATAATTAAATCATAAGAAAAGAAAACTGTTAACCGAATATGTCAGACCGTCAAACACTAGGGCAATTCAAGGTCTCCAAGTCAAGGGTCAAATCTAAGCAACTTAACCAAGAAATTATGAAGTACAGTTTGAATCATGATCAAGATCAATCAATAAGATTCATCAATAGTAGGTTTCAAAGATACTCAATATAGTCGGATAAGGTTGACATATAGTATGGATATCAAAGCAACTTCTGATCATCTTATTGGAGTTAACATAGATCCTTAAAAGAGGAAAACAAGGCTTAATACTAGAGTTTCTTGATCTTTTTAGAGAGAGAAAGTAGAGAAAGAAAATAGCATTTAGGATCCCATAATCTTCTAGAGAGAGAAGGTAGGAGAGAGAAACTCTAGAGAGAAGGAAAGAGAGACATGAGAGAGAAAAAGAAATCCTAGAGAGCAAACTTTTCTCTCTCTTCTTCTTCTTTTCTTTTTTTTCTTTTTCTTTCTTTTTTTTCTTTTTTTTTTTTGTTCCTTTTTTTTGATCGAATAGGGGAGGGCATTGAGACTAGTGGCTTGTGCTCCGATAAGGTGCGATAGCATGATCGAAGGTCCAACAATGGACAATGAGGTGTGGCTGGTGGCAGTAGAGCAGGGATGGCCAACGGTAAGGGTTGAATTAATGGCAGGAATCATAGGAGGCATCCAAAAAAATAAGGGTTTCTCTTTGAGATTGATTTTTGGCAAAGCCAATGGCCGATGGTGGCACCCAAAGCCATGGGAGGAAGGGGAAGAGAAAGAGAAGAAAGGTAGGGACTTTTACCTTGGTTCCAACAACATCTCTGGCTTCGATTTTTGATGGGCACAAGTACGAGAGGCTATGACTTGAATGGAAGAAAATTAGGAGAAAAAAATTAAAAAACATAGAGAAGATGGCTGGTGCTTGTGGTTGCTTGAAGGGGGATCTAGGGAGTTCTTAAGTACAGATGGAGACTAAGGGTTTCCTAGTCTTCGGCAGCCTCAAAGACTCCAAGTCCATTTGGGAGTCACATTGAGGAAGAAGACTCCAATCAAAGTCTTCTTCAGGATTTTTTTTTCTTTCTTTATTGTTTTACTACATTATTATATCTCTGCACTTTGATTTTCTTCTCCTTTGTCACAACCCAAATAGTTACTATAACAACTTTGGACCTCATCTAAAATAATTAGTCAAACAAAACACATGCTTGCACGGTCCTTAATTAGTCGAACAAAACTAGTCTAAAAAAACTATTTAGATTCCTTAATTAGTCTTATATAAATACCTAAGATCTATCTGTTGCATAGCCAATGTAGAACAAAACACATGCTTGCAGGGTCCTTATATTTTTCTCTCATTTAAGCTTTGACATCCCTATTAAGCTAAGGGTCCAAATCCATTCAAATCTAATTATAAGTACCACAAATCCAGTCTAGACCCATGATGTAGTATTCCTGAGTTCATATAAGCCATGTGCTAGGTTTACTCAAAAAGCATTTCCACCAAAATCCATTGGATTCACTAAATAATTTTCCACCCAAACTTGCTTATACGACAAGAAGATAAGGACATGACTCTATTCTTAAACCTATAGTCCAGGCAAAAGAGCAATTGGAATCAAATTCTATGTAAGAATCAAATGATAGTGAGCATGCTCCTAGTTGTCCCAATGTTTGATATAAAAGACTCAAGATTAAGATCATAAAAGTACCCAGGACTTATATAACTTTACTAATTTTAGTCAAGGATCAAAATCAATAAATTCAAAATGACTCAAGAATCATGAAATTGATAGCAATTATATTTTATCCAATCTTAATTAGTATCAAAATGCTTTTACACCAATAGATCAAGATTTCAATCTTAGTAGCATGATCCTGGTTCAATTCTCATTGTCCATATATATAATACATCGACACATATCATGTAACATGGTGTTTTCTAGAGTCTATTCTAATGCATGTGGCTTGACTTTGATCCTTAGTACATGTCTATATGTTAAAGCGAGCTAGGACCAATCTAGTAAGTTTCAATGCTTTATCCAATCAACAAAATTTCATGGATGCAATATCCAACTTGAACATATGCACCCACCTAAACTAGTTAGAAACCGAAATCAAATATGTTCTTTAGATTGCTCTATCACCGGTCATTGGCTTTGAAAATTTTTTTCTTTACCCGAGAATTTAGTTTCTATTTTTTGATCAATAATAAACCAACCTTAGTTAGAGCTCACCTTAGTTAGAGCTCACTTAATCTATCAACGGATGATTGGATGATCAATATACCCAAATTAGACTATTAATTAGCCCACGCTTGAGATTAATAAAGAGGACTTTCAATTTGTTAGGCAATTGAAAATTGACTGCATAGGCATATTCCACCAATGGATAGATCAACCCTAAATCGAAATAACTCAAAAATTAAAACTATCCATGCCATGGGCTCCAAATCAAACTAAATCATGGATGATTTTAACAATATAAGAGTGATGCTAATTGATCTATAAAGTGGGATTTATGATGGATTGGATTCTTTTAACATGTGGAGAGACATTTCCATCTTCCGATAACTATGCATGAGCAATAAATATGGATGATTGTATTTAATTTCATAAAAGATGTGTATTGTACGTTGACAGTGCACTGGTTTAGCCATGATATCATATCTATTGCATCACACTATTCCATTGTATCAATGCTTACCACATTCTAGCATGTCAACAAGCCATGTACAAGCAGATGGAAAATATATACTATACCAATGCAATGTGTGAGTAAGGTATCAGCATAAATACATGTTTCACACCCCCTGCCAAACCATATATACTAGATCAACACTTCATGTTTTGTCTTCTTAAAAGTCAGTCGCTTTTAGAAATTTGTTGTCTTTTTTTATTCGTATGGTTTTCCTTCTAATAATTCTTTCTTCAAGCCATCTTGATGGATCCACAAAGGCAAGAGGGCATCCCACTCTTTTTTCTTGATGGATTTCTTAAAGCAAAGGGCACGACATTTACTAGCTTTTTTTTTTGTCACCATTTTTTCTCCAACTTTTTTTTTTTTGAGATTCTTCCATGTGTTTCACTTACTAACCACTTTTCTATCTTTGTAAGATTGGAATCCTCTTGAGTGAGTATATGAAGACCAGAATGCCAATATTTGAATTGAGGCTATCTAACTCTCACTTGGGTGGCCTATTGTTAAGTGAGATTGTTGTCTCAAAGTTTCCATCTGACATTCAAGTCATGGAACTTGTTTAATCACAAGCCATCCTAATGTTAGCCAAAAGGCACTATTTTAGAAACAAGACTTCTCTAGTCCCTATACAAATTGCATATGAGCCCCAAACTATCACTTGGATGGCCCCTGATTATGTGGGAGTTGTGGTCTCAAAGTTGCCATCTAACATTTAATAGTTTAATTACAAGCAGAGTGATAGTTGGACAACCCTACTCTAGAAATAGGATATTTCTAGTCCCCATACAAATTGCATATGCGTTTGGTCTTTCATAACTCTTGGCCACATTTCTAGGATATATAATTAGATGGAAACTTTATTCCAAAACTTCTATCAAGATGCTCATCACCTACTTTAGAATCTATTGAGCACCTGGTTCTTACACTTGCTTCCTAAGTTCTTATGAAGACCAGAATGCCAATATTTGAATTGAGGCTATCTAACTCTCACTTGGTAGGGCAATAAATCTCGAATCGTCACAAAACCGGAGAGATAGGTGCTCAAAGTATCATACTATCAATAATCTAGAAATAGATGCCTCTAAAGTATTCAGATGACAAGGACAGTGGTCAGAATCCCTAGAGATGAACGGTCCAGGAGCCTAGACAATTTCAAAAATCTCTGAAACGTTGTTGTCACTCTTCTCTGAGTCCAACTTATATTGCGTCCTTCTTTAGCCTTAAATAAAGCTAATCTTTCTCAAGCGATGTACTGATGATACAATTGCAGGCTTAGACGCCCATTGGTCAGTTCAAAGTACTCACTCTGTAAGATTTCTCCACAGCATAAATAACTGAGCACCTTTCGGCTGCATAGGAGTTGAGCTAAGTTGGGTTCTATTCAACTCTCAAAGTATGCTTCTCCTTTACTATTGATAAGAGTGTTACGAGACGATGTTGTGATAACCTAATACTGATGAATCTCGTAAATGGCCGATACACGAAGCTTTGGGTCATCATGAGCTATTGAGAATTATGAAGTATATCTCATGTTTTCCAGTTTATCATTATAAACAATGAGAGCGCAGAACACCTAAATCAATGTATGTATGACAATCCTATATAGAGGCCGTTACATTTAAAATCTTTTCGTCAACACTAACTTAAATAATAATGCAATACATATTTTTTTTTCCGTATTAAGAACGCTTCACTGTTCAGATTGGATGGAAACGTAAAGCTGTGGTAAGTGATTTATTGGATACACATATCTATTTTTTAAATTAATGTAGGATTAAGGGTTCCGGGGTCACTGTCAAAAATAAGAACTATTATTGATGTTTGTAACATTCTGTCTAGCAAACCCAAACAACTAACTTCAGAGAATAATAGTTTACCTAGTATGTTTAACGCATTGTACCAATGTTTTTCATTTGATTAATTCTTCATATACATAGGGAGACATTAGTTGGTTCCTAAAAATGATGTTTCTGATAAGACAAACTGCCAGTAGAAAAGAGTTCTTGAACATGATTCGCTAGGACAATGTTGTTATCTTATCTCTATCATGTTTAGTATGACTGTGTCATCAAAAATGACAAGAGATAATCTGTTATTATTTGCTAGAAATATATTCTGAGTAAATGATTATATAGAAGTATAGTAGGATGCAATTCTATCGAAACCCAATTTGTATTAAAAAGGAATTAACCACTCGAGATTGAGTGTTAATAAACAAAAGGCAAACAGTTCTGAATCAACACACAAAAATTTTTGTGGCTCGTTCCCACCTTAGTTTTCGTCTCCGAGTAACTCCTACAACCCACACCCCTCCTTGAATGACAGATGAAACAGATACAGAAGTAATAGCTCTAATCTGCTGAACGTACTCTGTAAAATGTCAGATTTCTTCTATCATGCACCGAAGGGGTCGGCTGTTGGAGAACCGCACGCATTGTTCTAGATAAAGAGATAGGCGGATTGGAGCACTCCAGGAATAGCCAGTAGGAGACTCCAACAAGTCACACAGCGTCGACAAGAACAGATATATATTGGTGGAAGAGTGATAGGAGGGCGATATAGGTTAGAAAACAAACGCAATGGAGAAAAAGAATCGTAACGAGGTCTCATTGATTTCAAGAGAAATACTCATAATGCTTAGTGGGTTGACAATAGCTGAATCCTATTCCAAACTTCTGCGCAGATATACAAAGTATTTCTGAGTTCACAATACACCTTCTTGACCACAGTCTAATCACTTACCACCGTATTCACTAACCTGGTAATATTAAGACATCTCTGTTGAACCTTCAAAATCTCACGCTCTGAGGTACTAAAGTGGTATTATCAGACCCCCAACCATTGCATAGACTGGTTCCTAATTGGGTTCCTCCTCGGACCCCGAGCTCAAAATTCGGAGAATACTGGCACGTCACCCAAATGGAGGCATCCCACTCCACACCATAGCATGTCTTGCTAAGGTTTACCAAGCATATATTGTGAGCGAAAGGGTTTGACGAGTCATGTTACCACCGAGGTGGCAAAACTGGCAGTCACAGCTTTGTAATTCATGCACAAGACCTAAAAACCTGAAATCAACAATCCATCCAGAATGGGAGTAAAGATGTGCTTCAAGCACTGGTTCTACAAAGAGTTTTGGACATCCCCTTTAAAGCTCACTGAATGATAGACTTTAAATCTTTTCTGAGAGTATCGAGTAAAACTGATGTTCAGAGAGTCTCATTAGAACAGATAGCGTGGGACTAACCTGAGACAGTCAAATATCACAACAATTATGATAACCTAGTGGCAATGGGCTCAAGCAATTCGGATTTATTGAATCACGCGATCCAATCCTAGAATCCAGACTCAACTTTGGGGTGGCGAGAGCAGCATTATATGCATACGCGTCAATTTAAATTAATTATAGTTGAGGCACATCAAAATCAACTGAAGAGTTTTGCAGAACTTATGTGCCACACAACTAATTTGCGCAGGCCCAATCAAGGACTCAAACTTGTTCCGAGGCACTGTATGATTCATCCAAGCATGTCATGATAGTACTACCAGAACGTAGAGATTCACCAATTAATAGAACACCCGAGATGCACTCGAGAGACTATCGACTTCATACTTTTACCATATCGCTGTTGCCACAAAAATAAACTTCCATCTGAAGCTACCCAAAAAACTTTTGACTAGTCGCACATGCAATCCAACTTGGCATTTTAAAACTCTTGATTTAATCTTCATATGACTTATCCAAGATATCAAGAGCGACCTCTGATCCATGAATAGTAGATGTGGTACACTTTTTACTTCTATAGATTGCAGATAGCTGCTACCAACATCATAAGAAGCTAAGCAAACACAGAAACTCAAAGTAATGAGCACCTAGAGAGCACTCGTGACACCAGTCCAAGAAACACTAGCAGAACAGTATATCGAAATTAGTGTGCTACTCTGGCTGCACAATTCTCACAATATTAAAGCATTTTATTTATGATCTCCTTCAACCAGGCCCCCATCCTAATCAACCTGGAAACAGACAACATGGCAACACACCGAAATCATAACTCAAGATCCGAGAAGTTGACAAGGCAGGATACAACATAGAGATGTGTATCTATATCAACACACACACACAAGCATTCAGAACTTTACAATTCAGAGAGCATGGACACTATCTTACTCACACCCTGATACAATTCAATGGGCCACCCGTACACCACGTCACAAAATTACTCCGCAAAGACTCTTGCTCTGTATGAGAATATAAATATTCCCCCACCACGAAGAATTATTGATTCAGTAGACATGAAATGTGAGCAGTATTCGCCACAGCCAATTGCAAACCATATATACATTCCTATAATTAATTGGCCGGCAGTCCACTAGTTTTTCATATACACAACATATCATTCATATATAGCGTCTAAGCCAAATACATCTCCATAGGCTTCTGCCTTCCTACCCAAGAACAGCTGTGTAGTCTATAGGGTTTGCAGAAAGTAAGCATCTTGGGGTTCTGCCTTTAGAACCTAACAGAAATCAGAATTGAGCGGGTACCGCAACCCAATCCTAAACGTACAAGGGCAGATCTATTCATCAAGTTACTTAGCTACTCTTCTGCAATTTATTTGGCAATAATAGGCAGTCAGAAGGTCAGAAGTATCATTTCAACTCCATTCACTAAGATGTGTGGAGAGGGAATGACAAGAAAGCGAGAAAAGTCCTCTTATAGTATGACGACTTACTGATACGGATCTTTGATGCGACGTCTGCACGCACTGGAATAAACAGAGCAATTACTCCCAGACATTGAATGGGAATATCGCACCTTATTAATGTCAAAATCAAGAACATGTAAATCAACTATCATACAAAAACAAAACTCTATTCTATGACATCTAGTGAGTTACATAATATCTCATAAACTTATTTATTCAATAGAAGCGAAAACAAGACTCTGAATTACAGGTGCAAATGCAGGCGATTATACAATTAAAGATGCTAGCTCATAATCACTCTCTCATAGGTATTAATAAACCTAAGTACATAAATAGCAGATAGATGTGTTATCATAGAACTACTCAAAGTAAACTGACCCCACTAGTTTGGATGTGAGGTTTGGCTCATATAATCTGATGAACTAAGAGGTTTTAGGATGTAAAATTAATAATTGGATCTCTAGGATCATCAAGGTACAATTAGTGTATGACAACTGGCGAACACCAGGAGCAACATGGCAGCTTGAGCATATAGAACTATTTCACTACTAAGTTAAAGTTAGCAGACACTGTCACTTAGGCTCAATGTTGTGAAGTCGACAACTAGTAATGCTACAAAAATCCGAATACACATATTGCTAAATGAAGGTATATTAAAATTAATGCTAATATTTTAAATTATCTGAACTAACAGCTTCTATGATGCCACAGCATAATTATTCTAGAAGGCAACACATTTAGTATTTGTATATCAAAGAGACGTAAATTAAGAAGATCTGAAAAATATGGATTTATCGATGCATCTTTTAGAGGATCGAACGAGCATGGCAAATAAACTATAAGTATCTATAAGAGGTGAGACCTAGACATCTTAAAATTTTCTATGTAACTTGGCAAAGAGCAATGGCAGCGACAAGAATGCGTTTGCGACTATGCTCTGACACGAAGAGCTCCACTCTAATAACAATCTTTATATTCCAACATATTCTTTCTCTCTCTCTCTCTGAATCTATCTACTTGTGATTGTTGGTAGCACTATCAGGTGACACTATATAGCCATGAACTATGGCTACGATAGAAATAATCACATGGAGATTTAATGATATGTAAAAAGATAAAAAATTAAAATCGAACATTCCAAAAAGAGTCAGCACATAAGGTAGTAATTCAAGAACAACAATAGGCTCATGAATACCTGGCAGCAGGAGCATCTGAATATGGAAACAATCCGTGTATATTATTTTTTTCCCCCAGCGCCCCGGCTTTCGTCCCCCTTCCCACTCACATCTGACTTTTTAGATCTCTACAGAGAACAACACTCTTCAACAATCTTCTTCCTATCTCTTGTACCACCTTCCTATTATATATAAAGATTTCTCTGTCATATGTTTTCCTAAATAGTATATATTCTGATTTATTCTTTCCTCATTTAATTTCTTATATCAATAAACTATCACATAATATATGATAATATGTATAATTAATACAACATCTAACAAACTATATGTTACCACTGTAATCTCATAATGGCGTCTAAATTTGCAACTGTTATGCATA
>QRFJ01000678.1:239615-335781 GCA_006176705.1 Cocos nucifera | reverse complement strand
ACTGCCTAGGGCATGTTCAATAACCAAACTGCTTGTAGATTGCAGCAGCCTATTAGAACTTTGGAACTTCATTAAGGAACTTGTACTTAGGGTTTACACTCATTTTAAATGTCCTTGAAGATTTGCTCCAGACCTGCTTACTAAGGTCCTCTCTTTTCTCAGATTCACTTCCAACACCAATTCTTGATACAAGTAACCAAGCCTTGGCCTCTACCGGTATCCACTCGGGTTGGATCTGGAGAACCTCTTCTTCTCTATCACACCTCCAAAAATCAGATCTGGATCTGATCTGGAGGATCTTCAAAACTCTTTTGAAGATCTGCAGTCGTCCTTTTGCAGCAGCGCAGCCTTCTTGCTTTTGATCGCCTTTCCTTGATCTGAATCGCACCAAACTAAGTCCAAAACACCTTTTGGACGTGGAGAGTAAGGGGAGAAGAGAGTATGGCGTGGAGAAGGAGGGGAGAGGCAGCCTTGGACGTGGGAAATCTCTATTGAATTCACTTAGGATTAGGGTTGGGCGCAGGGTCTTATTTATAGACCTCTTGTGATCCAACTCCTCTTCCTCTCAACCAATCACAACCCTTTGTGAAATCAGATCTAAATCTGATTGGTTGAAAAAAGAGACCCCTGGATTCCTCCTTAGAGGGCGCCTAAGACCAGTCAAACTGGATTCTTAGTAGAACTCTGATTGGAATCCAAAAGGGAGGTGGAGTCCTTGTCCAACAAGGACTCCTAGGCGCCTCCTACTTGGGCTCACGCCACCCTTGGCGTGCGCCCTTCTCCTTGCCAGGTTCTGGCAGGGGGACAGGCCCCCACCAGCTCTCCAATAGGTGCATGACATGTGGTCAAAAGTCAAAGGGTGAATGGTCAACGTTTGACCAGTCAAAGGTAGACTTTTGACCAAAGTCAAAGAACAAGAAATGGCAGGTGACCAAAAATGGCAGGTAATGTCTTACAAATAAGACAACCTATTCTGACTTGGACAACCTCCAGTCAGACCATATGAAGGCCTCTGATTGAGCACAAACTCCTTTGGCTCAGTCAGGACAACTTATTTATGATAGTAAAAGAAGAACGTTAGGTTCAATCGAGTGCTAGCACGATTTCCTTGAACCTAATTGAATCTCATTCAGATCAATTGAACTAGATCAGTTCAATTGATGATCACCAGATTCAAACCCTTGTTTGTGTGACCCAGTTAGGTTCAGTTCTGTATGGTAATGGGATATGTCATGATCTCTATCATCGACATCATCGAAACTCCTTTCGATGGATCAGAACTCTTCTGATTCGAACAGCTAGAATGATCGATCATCTAAATCATTCTAATTGCTCCCAAAATCCACCAGTGACACCTAGCAGTATATGGTGGCAACCCATCAGAGCTGAATGCGAACCTCTTGGTGCAGCTACCTGTGTGATTAAGTTCTTCTATCTTGAGCCCCGATCAGATTAGGGTTAAGGTGAACTCGTCAAACCCTAGTTCTCTGTCATATGATGTAATCATTCGATTCGAGTCCAATGTGAAAATCTAAATAGAAACTCTTTCTATTATTTCACTCTACCATGGCCATGGATTTCTGGACTTGATTCTCATGATCATCATAGGGCTGCTCCTCTACCACCGAGGTAGATAGATTCCATCTTGATGCAATCCAGTTCCTACAATGAACATGCTATAGCCAACATACACCTCAGGGTTCCATATGGCTAGGAGACCGAGTAATGGTGTAGTCAAACTATAACACCCTCAAGGTGAACTGCCGATGCATCTCAGGTCAAAGAACCAGACACACTACTGCAGCATCGAGTCAGTCATTGACGAGAAGGTAGACTCCCTAATGACTACTCGAGGTGGTCACGCTCAGTGCCCTCGTTCTCTAACGAGTACCTGTACTCTCGCTCCGGTGTCTCCACACCGTAGACTCAAGACTCATCTACTAAAGAGAAGCGATCGTACACCAACCTTCCGGATCAATCACCATCCTCGTGATGATCCTATGGTCGGGAGCTGTTTATGAGTTAATAATGATTATTCATGTCTTAAATTTTCAACTCTTGAAAATATGAATTATCATTACCATTAACTCAAAGGATGTATCACAGACACTAAATACACATGTGTGATAGAAAATAACCCATTTCATTAATTATAGTCAAAATTACAATTTTGCCCCTAGAAGTGTATTACAAGTGTCAGCCAATTCTGGCTTCTAGGGCACATATATCTAACAGTACCTCCAAGACTTTGTATCCAAATGAGCAGAACTTATCTGTTTTCATATTAAAAATGGTAATGTTAATGGAGAAGGGCCATAAAGTAAAGATCATATGGATGACAGAGTGATCGATTTATTCATATTATTGGTAAACCAGCATATTATCATAAATACTATGTAATTTGTGGCCTGCATTAAGATACTAAGTATATGGTAATGCTTATCGCTCATTCAAATGATAGGTTTTTGGGAGGAAGGCAGATGGAAGTTGGCACGAATATCTAGCATGTGGTATCAATGAAAAATGTAAAAACATATGATATATGGCAGCAGATGCAACTGTCTGGGATCTGGCAGTACTAAGGTGGAAACATTTGGCTGGGGAAATTACACTGTTTTCTACAGCTGTGTATATGTACTTCAGGCACTTCTCGATGTCTTTTACTAGGAACATGCAAAGAGTTCTTTAATGGTAGGAGAACCATGGTTGTTAGAGGTTCTAATCTGCACAGAAAATGTCACAAGTTGGGTCTCTGGTGCTTATAATGATGTTGACATGCCTATCAGAAATTTTTAGAGCTTGGACTGGTCTTGAATACAAGGACCAAAGAACATAATCATTCACACTTTGTTAGGAGAAACTAATTTAAATGGGTTCCTTTCATCATTGCTTGTGTTTTAGAGGCTAGAGAGCATTACTCAACTTTTTAGATCTGGAATTTTGTCTGTCTTTGTGGATTTCAATAGTAGGAGTATTATTCATCACATTAGCTACGGCAACCTTCTTTTTTATTTGAATTATCTAGTAAATGATGACCAGTCCAAATTTTTAGAGCATTTACACTTCATCGGGCTTCTGAAATCATACAACTTTCAAACTGAAAATCCAATGAATGCTTCCTCAAGCAATTGTCATATTGGTGCCTAGACTAGTTTGAGTCCTTAATAGAGTGGCTTATTGTGCAGGCCGGGCTTAGCCTCACATATAACAAAAATTAGCTAGGCTCGAGCTTGGGCCTGGCTCAGGCTTTAGGTTTACTTCCCAAGCTCGAGCTTGGTAGCTTTGGATGCCGGGCTGGGTCTTGGGCTTTTCAGATTGCGGTGGTGTTGAGAGATGGAGGGGATGATGCGGCAGTGGCGAGAGACGAAGTGGACGACAGGGCGGTGGTGAGAGGGGGTGGATGATGTGGTGATGGTGGGAGGGGGTGCCGATGATGCAGCAGCGGCAAGGTGGTGGATGTGTTGAGGAAGATGGGGCCCTTCTCGTCGTTAGCGAGGTGCTTGGCACAGGCAAGCTAGAGTCAAGCATGTCTAATGAGGGCCACCAAGGTGGAAGGCATCGGGATGCGAGCATGGCTGATCTTTGTGTTCTGGTGGATGGCTTATTGCTTCAGGGAGAGGGGGAGTAGCAATGGTGAGAGGGGGAGCGGATGACGCTGCTAGGATGCGTGGTGATGCGAGGAGGTTAGGGATTTAAGGGTTATGTTAGGAATGTAATATATATATATATATATATATATATATATATATATATATATATATATATATATATATATATATATATATATAATCAGGTTCAGGCCCAGCTCAGGCTGGTCATTGCAAACCCGAGCCTGGCCTGTTAAAGGATGGGCTCAAATTTCTGGCCCAATCCGACCTGCTGGGCTGGAAAATCAGTCCTAGGCCCGTCCAAAATGCGCTGAGCTTGGGTGGGCCAGCCACTTTTTGAGTAGGTCTAGCCCCTAAGTAGTGCATTTGAAACTGATTGTAATCAGATGAGTAATTAAGGCTGTTTTGCAGATAAAACTATCATCCTTGTGGGTTGCGTTGGTTTTGCATAGGAATGAAGTTATTAGAATTTCTAGGATTGGATTGGAGCCCCAACAAAATGTGAAGAGTTTGGAGGTTAGAGGAAGATGTTCTACTTTAAGAACTGAGCATTTGCTGGAGCACTGGATCTTTGTTTAGACAGAATTCCATATTTGGTTTGGCTGGATATGATTTCCTTGTATTATGTGGAAAGGATGTCTTATATCTTGACTGCATGTTGTGATATAGAGAACACAACATATTGTGAGCTTCTTAAGTCAGCAACAGTGGCTGTCAAGGTCTTCTTTGATTTCAATGCTCCCATGCTTTAGAAGACAGTCAGAGTCATGCAAACTATGCCATGTGCTAGGTAAATTTATTACTTCATAATATGTCATACAGTGAATTTGGTGGAGTTGAGCATGAAGACCTATCATCTTCCCAAGATCTAATGGAACTCTCCTATCCTATCGTGCTCTGTAGTTCTGATGTTTGTTCAGCTGGTTGGAAGCTTGTAATTTTCATTATTAGATCTGTGAAGCCCAAAGTTTTAGCCGAAATTGAATGGAGACTGACCCTCACCGTTTGTTTTGGTTAGTTTCAATAGTTTATGTCAATCTTGGCCAAAACTGACTGGTATGTTGTCTAGTTGCGATGGCTTTGGTGAGTTTGGCCAAAAAACCAAACAAAATTAATGATAGATGTTTCATTTATGTTTTTTTTTACTGTTGACTATCATATTGTAGTTATTTGTCTTTTTTTAAAGTACCTAGGCTGTAAATGATAACTTTTTGGTTATTTGCCTTGAGTTAAAAATAGGGATAGATATTCAACATAACCCTTGATGGACCAATGCCTCTGAAGACCCTTATTATAGTAGTTCATAGAAACTAACATGAACAGCTTTGTGTATTTAGTTAAATAGTCACCTATATATATATTGAAAAAATTGAATGCATTAGCAGTCAAAACCTTCGCAATTTCTAAATATAATGAATTTTCAAATACTTTATGCGTGTGTGTGTGTGTGTGTGGGTGCATGCAGGCAGACCACACCACCCACGACCCCACCCAAGCAGAGTTGGATTGACCAAAACAGAAGAAGAGGAGGGAGAAAGTTAAGGCGTCAAGGGGGACCCAGGGATATCCATAATAGAGGGGAAAAGGTAGAGAGCCCAACTTAGGAAAAAATTGCCGAGATACGGCATCTGAAGAAGATGGTAAAAATATTAATAACCGCGAGGGAAAACACTCCAGCAGAGCAGGGAGAGCAGGACGATGACGAAGCAAGTTAAAAATTTAAAATACAAGGGGCTGTGAACGGATTTGAAGAAGGCGCGAGGGACACCATAGCAAATTTGTATGGAAGAAAATTAGGCCAATTATCTAAGAGTAAAGTTGTCCACTACATTTGTAAAACAATAAATGTTAGAGGCAACTTTGAAACAACCCCATAATCAGGGGCCATCCAAGTGATAGTTTGGGGCCATATGCAATTTGTATAGGGACTAGAGAGTTCTTGTGTCTAAAATAGTGCCTTTTGGCTCACATTAGGATGGTTGTGGATTAACAGTTCATAGACTGAACGTCAATAGAAACTTGAGACAAACAAGCTCACTTAACCAATAGGCCACCAAGTGAAGTTAGACGCCAATCAAATATGGCCATTCAATTCAATAACTCTCAAGAGATCATCCCAATAAAGCTAGAAAGTGGTTAAAGATGAACAATGGAAAAATCTCAAACCAAAAAGTTGAGAAAAAATTGGGTGACAAAAAAAAAAAGCTAGTAAATGCGTGCCTACCTCAAAAGAAAGCCTCTACCATCCCGTGAACCCAACCACGAATTGGATAGTCTGGAAACAACGCTACTTCATAGAAATTTACGGATTCGAATTTCCCCTCGACATCAAAACATCCCGTTAAAGGAATTAGAACAATAGACTCTCTATCCCCTATACCAAATGGCAGTATTAAGACACACAACTATCAACTGCGGAGAATGGCCATATGCAGTTTAGTCGTTCAGAACTCTGCCATCGATTCTGAATGATATATAAAAGTATAGATTGCATACTTTTCAAATTTACAATAACGTCTATCAAGATGCTCATCACCTACTTTAGAATCTATTGAGCACCTGGTTCTTACACTTGCTTCCTAAGTTCTTACTTTTTTTCCCAATAGTCACACTTTGTGTGCCCAAATTTGCATCAAATCTTTCGACCACTTCTACTTAGGTAACTAGGTGGAAAGAAATTCTTTGCAATAATCCAACCTTTTGCTTCTACAAATGCTTTATGTTCTTTCCTATGAAATCCCAATCATCGTGTATAATCACAAAAACATTAATCGTAACAAGCATGCCATTATGATCCAACAACCTAAAAAAAACAAGTATAACCATTTTCCATACAATATCCTGGAGTGCCATCCATGTCTTAATCCCTAAGCGTCTAGAATTAGCATTTCACTAATGAAGGTATATCTAATGACATTCATTTCTTTCATCACCTTCACAAATTAGATTCCTAAACGCATCAAAAGAATGAAGTAACTTAGTCCAAACAACTTACATTGATAAAATGATGTTTTTAGTGCAAACAAGTTGATATTCTTCAAATTAATTGCCACTAATAATGTTGGTGCATGAAGACAATACGATACTGCACTAAGTTATGGATACTGCTCCATCTATCAATATCATACTACACCAACATATGGTTTTGATATGCTGGTGCCAAGAGATGTACCATATATCGATAAAGAATTGAACCTATAGGTACTATTAAAGGAAACCACTTAGCCATGATGCTTTAGCCTATATTCTTTCCAATTTGGGTTTTGTTGTTTGGTTAGGAATCGGAATCACAAATGAAATGTCCATTTCTAAGAATCATTAAGAATGATTGATTTTGATATCTATTCTTGAGTAAGCCCAAAAATATTTAGCCAAATATCATCTTTGATTGCATATTTCTCTCTTCAAGTCTTTCCTTAGTTTTGGGAGAAGAGAAAGGATAGAAAAAGGAAGGTACAAGAATTGTTAGGAAAAGCAAGATAAGAGAAGTAGAAAAGGACAGAAGACATAAGAGGGGAGATGGATCGGGGCGGAGCCTAGATTTTTATAAGGAATGTAAGATATCAGGACTTATCACATTCACCATAATAAATGAACAAAAATAATTAAATAAATTAGCTTTGAAAAGATATAGTTTTTAATTGTATAATAGTAATTTATAATATAATAATAATGAATATAATTTTTGACCCATATATATATTTGGTGTTAAGGAAAATGATGTCCAAGCCCCCTCGAGTATCATTACACTCCATAATTTATAAGAATATGTACTCTTCCTGATTTAGATTTTCATATACTTGTCTTACATAGAATGGGCAAATGAATAATTGATTCCCATGCAAATAAACCAAACATAACCTTATGGTGTAGTTTCCAACTCTACCACACCAATGCCTATAATTGGATTACCCTTATTTTTGTAATGATCAGAAATAGAGAAAGGAAGTTTCCTCCCCAGCTTTCCTTCCCTATCTACCACTGATATTCCATCTATGGCGGCCAACATAGAGAGGGTCCAAAGATCTCACAGCCTCTTCCAAACTCAGCCAAAATCCCATTGTTGCTCTACTAGCAAGGAGGTAAGTGACACACTAACTCCTTCCTTTTCTAGCCAGCCAGCCCCTCCAAGCTAGCTTTTTATTTTTTAGCTCCCCCTAAAGAGGGGCAGCCTTTTTCTTGTTAGATATATATGCCCTAGAAGCCAGAATTAGCTGACACTTATAATACACTTCTAGGGGCAAAATTATAATTTTGACTAAAATCAATAAATGGGTTATTTTCTATCACATATGTGTATTTAGTATCTGTGATACATCCTTTGACTTAATGATAATGATAATTCATATTTTCAAGAGTTGAAAATTTAAGACATGAATAATCATTGTTAACTCATAAATTGCTCCCGACCATAGGATCATCACGAGGATGGTGATTGATCCGGAAGGTTGGTGTACAATCGCTTCTCTTTAGTAGATGAGTCTTAAGTCTACGGTGTGGAGACACCAAGCGAGAGTACAGATACTCGTTAGAGAATGAGGGCACTGAGCGTGACCACCTCGAGTAGTCATTAGGGAGTCTACCTTCTCATCAATGACTGACTCGATGCTGCAGTAGTGTGTCTGGTTCTTTGACCTGAGGTGCATCGGCAGTTCACCTTGAGGGTGTTATAGTTTGACTACACCATTACTCGGTCTCCTAGCCATATGGAATCCTGAGGTGTATGTTGGCTATAGCATGTTCATTGTAGGAACTGGATGGCATCAAGATGGAATCTATCTACCTCGGTGGTAGAGGAGCAGCCCTATGATAATCATGAGAATCAAGTCCAGAAGCCCATGGCCATGGCAGAGTGAAATAATAGAAAGAGTTTCTATTTAGATTTTCACATTGGACTTGAATCGAATGATTACATCATATGACAGAGACTAGGGTTTGACGAGTTCACCTAAACCCTAATCTGATCGGGGCTCAAGATAGAAGAACTGAATCACACAGGTAGCTGCACCAAGAGGTTCGCATTCAGCTCTGATGGGTTGCCACCATATACTGCTAGGTGTCACTGGTGGATTTTGGGAGCAATTAGAATAATTTAGATGATCGATCATTCTAGCTGTTCAAATTAGAAGAGTTCTGATCCATCGAAAGGAGTTTTGATGATGTCGATGATAGAGATCATGACATATCCCATTACCATACAGAACTGAACCTAACTGGGTCACACAAACAAGGGTTTGAATCTGGTGATCATCAATTGAACTGATCTAGTTCAATTGATCTGAATGAGATTCAATTAGGTTCAAGAAAATCGTGCTAGCACTCGATTGAACCTAACGTTCTTCTTTTACTATCATAAATAAGTTGTCCTGTCTGAGCCAAAGGAAGTTTGTGCTCAATCAGAGGCCTTCATATGGTCTGACTGGAGGTTGTCCAAGTCAGAATAGGTTGTCTTATTTTATAAGACATTACCTGCCATTTTTGGTCACCTGCCATTTCTTGTTCTTTGACTTTGGTCAAAAGTCTACCTTTGACTGGTCAAACGTTGACCATTGACACTTTGACTTTTGAACACATGTCATGCACCTATTGGAGAGCTGGTGGGGGCCTGTCCTCCTGCCAGAACTTGGCAAGGAGAAGGGTGCATGCCACCCTAGGCGTGTGCCCAAGTTGGAGGCGCCTAGGAGTCCTTGTTGGACAAGACTCCATCTCCTTTTTGGATTCCAATTAGAGTTCTTCTAAGAACCAACTTTGATTGGTCTTAGGCACCCTCTAAGGAGGAATCCTGGGGACTCTATTCCCACCAATCAAATTTAGATTTGATTTCATAAAGGGTTATGATTGGTTGGGAGGAAGAGGAGTTGGATCACACTTAGTCTATAAAAGGGACCCTGCGCCCAACTCAAAAAGAGATTCAATTGAGAATTAAAAACTCCACGCCCCAAGGCTGCCTCTCCCCTCCCTCTCCATGCCAAACCACCTTCTCCCTTACTCTCCACATCCAAAAGAAGTTTTGGACCTTGGTTGGTGCGATTTTGATCAAAGAAAGGCGATCAAAAGTAAGAAGGCTGCACTGCTACAAAGGACGACTGCAGATCTTCAAAAAGAGTTTTGAAGATCCTCCAGATCAGATCCAGATCTGATTTTTGGAGGCATGATAGAGAAGAAGAGGATCTTCAGATCTAATCCGAGTGGATACCGGTAGAAGCCAGGCGCTTGTGTGGCTAAGATCCAGAACCTTCCGCTGCAAATAGGATCATCAACAGGGTAATAGGATTACCCAGATCAGATAAATTAAATTTGATTTAATTTTTTTTTTAATTTTATTTTATTAAAATAATAAGAATTAAATTTGAAATATATCAAGATCTGATTGAGATCAAGAGAAAATTTTTGAAATATATCTCTTGATCTGATCAGATCTGAACGAACCTGGATCGAAAAATCAGGATTTTTCTTCAACTGGTATCAGAGCCATGGTTCTAAAATTATTTAGATCAGATTTTGAATTTATTTTAATTAAAAAATAATTGATTTCAAATGTCACATGAGATGTGATCAGATCTGAAATCAGAAAAAATTTAAATTAAATAATTTGGATCTAAGATTAGAAGATATGCATGACTAGTTCTAGAATAGAATAGTTCTATAGAATATTCTTGCATATTTTTGATTTAATCTGATTAAATTATATTTTAGATCTTTTTATTTACTATTTTTTGATATTATAAGTGTTATAATAACATCTAAAAAATAGCAAATAAAAATTATTTAATTTTTGAATATCATATGAGATATGATTGATGCATGTCTAGACTAGTTGTAGAATAGTTCTACATAATTATCTAGATTAAAATTTATTTTGATTAGATCAATTTAAATCTAATTTTTTAGATTATTATGAGATAATTTAGATCTAAAAATATGCATGATTATGATACATGAGATGTATGCAAAATATGCCATGATTAGATCTACTTTATATATGAGATATATGATATAGATCTGATATTATTTTGTAGTATTGAATGTTCCTGATTAAGGCGTTCCTCTTGGCCGTCCGGTCATAAGAACGAAGAAGGGTTTAAAGGCCCTCTCTTCCCATTCGATGGGGTGTTCTTATGATGTGTAGGGGTGCTGCGTGTTCATCCTTAATCAGAAATCCAAAACTTACTTTCTGCAAAACCCTAGATCCTGAAATCCTAGGATTTATTGTGCATATTTTATTTATGAACCCTACTTAATTAAGAATTAAGTTTATGAAATATTAATTAGGTCTAAAATTGAGAATTTCAGATCTAAGACATATTCATAATACTGGATTCGGGCTTGGGTAGCTCAATTAGGTCTAAGCGGTTGATCAAACCGAATCAAGAGTTGGTTAGATGGGATCAACAATGCTTAAATTGATCCAGCCTAATAGGATTAAGTCTGGGTCAAGATCGAGTCACGATCAAGCAAGACCTAATTAGGCTCAGAGGTTAGAGTCTGGATTGTAGGCTAACCCAATTGGTTCTGGCTCAACAATTTGGTGTCTAAGGTAAGTTTGGCATAGACGACCGACTGGTTTTTAATTGGAAGCTACTCGACCTGAATGCGTTCTTGTACGAGTTAATGACATATTCCTTCCACCGATCTCACTTACCTGGCCATATCTGTTGACACAGTTCTGATCTAAGGTGGTCAATAATCCGAGCTAACCCATGCCACTAGGTTAGTCATAATTGTTATGACTAAGCCAAGTCTAGTTTAATGAGACCTGAATCAATTCTCCCTAAGAAAAGATTAAGTCTGAGGTCTTCCACCATTGTAGATGTGCGGGCCCTTCCTGGGGTTGATTGTTCTCGGCTGGATACAGTGGCTCAGTTGCACCGGGAAGACGCAACCATGTCTATTAGGCATTGGATGCTATGGGCTGGAGGATGAGTTGAGCTCAATATTTTGGATACGGTGAGAGACTCAATTAGGAACCCAGTCTATGCAAATGGTGGGTCTGACTTAACTAAGGAGTGGATCAATATTCTGGATACGGTGAGATTCATGAATTAGAGACCAAGTTTGGGTGCACCATGATTAGAGAATCATTGAACAAGAGTTGTTCACTCATTGGCTAACCCATCACCAATAACTATTAGGTGAGATGATGAGTCAGTTGGTGAGACCGCACCACCTACTAGAAATCATTAATCGTGGAGATTTTTGCATCTCTATAGAGGGAGTGTAGGGATCCGAGAAAATAGTGGGAGCTAATTTGTTTAAAAATAAAATCCCTAAATAAATTGGTTAAGTCAAAATTATAGTATCTAACTAGAATCTTTGACTCTCTAGAGAAAAATGTCTGCATCCAACCCATTGGCATGTATCCTGGACACACATACACTGACTAGACCCTATTATAAAGATTGGCTCAAGAACTACAAAATTATTTTGGATTTTGAGAAGTTAACCCATATTTTGGACCAGGACCCTCCCACATTACCAGCCCGTCCATCTATTGAACAGAGAGCATCTCTGAAAAAATGGATTGACGAAGATAATAAGGCCAGATATTACATGTTGGGCTCGATGTCTGATGAGCTCCAGCGCCAACATGAGGATATCGGGACTGCTCGCCAAATGTTGGCTCACCTGCAGGAGATGTTTGGTGAACAGAGTCGCGCAGCCAAATATCAAGTCACAAAATGACTTTTTAAGGCTAAGATGCGTGATGGGCAGTCAGTCCAAGATCACTGTCTGACAATGATCAAGGACATAGAAGAGCTTGAGAAGTTCGGTGTGAAGTTGGACTTGGACCTGCAGAACGATATTATTCTGTAATCCTTGACTGATGCATATGGGCAATTCATCATGAATTACCACATGCATAAACTTCAGAATTCCTTGGCCGAGTTAATGAATATGCTGGTTACTGCTAAGCTTTCTATGAAAGGTTCTAAAGGCTCAGTTCTTGCTATGGAACAGACTTCTTCCAAAAGAAAGTCTTATGGAAAGAAAAAAAAGTCTGTGAAAAAGCAAAAGGAGGAAGGATCAAAGAAGAAGAAAGCAGAGCCAAAGAAAAAGGCCGATGTCAAAGGAAAGTATTTCCATTATAACAGCAACGGCCATTGGAAGTGGAACTGTCCTACTTATCCGGTTACCCTGAAGAACAAGAAGGAAGGTCCTTCTGGAGGTATGCTCGTTATTCGAGCAAAATGTGAATGCCAAACGACCTAGGGATAGTCCAAATGACAGATATCTATGGCACTTGAGATTAGGTCATATAGCAGAAGATAGGATCAACAAATTGGAGAAAAATGGGCTATTGAGTCCGTTGACTTTTGAGTCATATCCAACTTGTGAATCCTATCTTCAAGGCAAAATGACTAAACTTCCCTTTTGTTGGACATGGGGAGAGGGCCACAGATCTCCTTGCCCTAGTACATACTGATGTGTGCGGCCCACTTGATGTGCCGGCTAGAGGCAATTTTGTCTACTTCATTATCCTTTACCGATGATCTGTCTAGGTATGGGTATGTGTATCTTATGAGACACAAGTCTGAAGCCTTTGAAAAGTTCAAAGAATTCAGACATGAAGTAGAAAAACAAACAGAAAAACCCATTAAGATTGTTCTTCGATCAGATCGAGGAGGTGAATACCTTAGCCAAAAATTCCTAGACTATCTCAAGGATAAATGGCATAGTCTCTCAATGGACTCCACCAGGAACACCTCAACTCAACGAAATTTCAGAACGGAGAAATCGGACCCTATTAGATATGGTTCGGTCCATGATGAGCTTCACAGACCTTCCTGATTTTTTTTGGGGACACTCATTGTTAACTTCAATCTATCTACTGAATAGGATTTTCTCTAAAACCGTTCCTACCACACCGTATGAGATATGGCACGGTAAGAAACCAAGTCTGAGTCATCTCAGAATTTGGGGTTGTCCGGCTCACGTCAAAAGACAACAAGCGGATAAGTTAGAATTTAGGTCCTTCAGAGCTCGATTCATAGGATATCCTAAAGAGTCATTAGGATACTATTTCTACATTCCAGAAGACCACAATGTGATTGTGAGTCGACATGCCATATTTCTTGAAAAATAGTTTATTCAAGATAGCGGCATTGAAAAATAGATCAAGCTTGATGAGAAAGTCTCACAAGTGGAACGAGCTAAGGACCAATTGGAACCAAATCAGGTTGAGCCAATAAGAACACTACCTCCTCCACCTCGTAGATCGAAAAGAGTTTCCCGTCCCCCTGAAAGATACTTAGGTATTATTTTAGAGGATGTAGAGAAAATGTTCCTCGTAGGTAATGGTGCTCATGGTGATGATCCCAAAACCTACAACGAGGCGATATCAGATATCGACTCCGAGAAATGGCTAGAGGTAATGCAGTCAGAAATTGACTCGATGCACTCAAACCAAGTCTGGACCTTGGTAGATCCACCAGAAGGTATAGTACCTATTGGATGTAAATGGATCTTCAAGAGAAAGATTGGTGCAGATGGGAATGTGGAGACATTCAAGGCTAGACTAGTGGCAAAAGGTTATAGTCAATGCGAAGGCATAGACTATCAGGATACCTTTTTTCCAGTAGCTATGCTAAAATCCATCCGCACATTGCTTGCTGTTGCAGCCTATTTCGATTATGAAATATGGCAAATGGACATGAAAACGACATTCCTAAATGGATATCTTGAGGAAGATATCTATATGGAACAGCCGCTAGGTTTCACATCCAGTGATACTGATCACAAGGTTTGCAAGCTGCAAAGGTCCATATATGGACTTAAGCAAGCATCTCGGAGCTGGAACACTCGTTTCAATGATGTGATCAAAATAGTTTGGTTTCATCAAAAATGAAGAGGAACCGTGTGTTTTCAAAAAGATCAGTGGGAGCGCTGTTGTCTTCCTCGTATTGTACGTGGATGACATCCTCCTTATTGGGAATGATATTCCCATGTTGACATCAGTCAAGATGTGGTTGTCCAAGGAATTCTCCATGAAAGACCTAGGTGAAGCATCCTTTATTCTAGGAATTAAGGTCTATAGGGATAGACCGAATAGGATGCTAGGACTTTCACAGAAGATGTACATAGAGAAAGTACTAAAGAGGTTTAGTATGGAAAACTCTAAGAGGGGATTAATACCCTTCAGACATGGTATTCATCTTTCCAAGAAGATGTGCCCCAGCACACCTGAGGAAATAGAACGCATGAGCAAGATCCCTTATGCTTCTGCAATAGGGAGCCTCATGTATGCCATGCTATGTACACGACCTGATATAGCCCATGCTGTGAGTGTCACAAGCAGATATCAGTCAAATTCAGGTGAAGAACACTGGACTTCTGTGAAATGTATCCTTAAGTACTTGAGAAGAACTAAGGATATAATGTTGGTCTTTGGTAACGGAGAACTCCAAGTCCAGGGATACACAGACTCGGATTTCATGTCCGATATAGATGATCGAAAGTCGACATCTAGGAGTCTGTTTGTGTGCAATGGTGATGCTGTCAGCTGGAAGAGTTCCAAGCAAGTGGTGATATCACCTCATCCACGATTACCTCGAGAAGGGTTACGTCGAGGTCAAGAGAGTCAACTCCACAGATAATGTGGCAGACCCACTTACAAAGCCGTTGGGCCAACAGAAGATCGAAGCCCACCTTGAGAAGATGGGACTTAGACTTGTAGCCAATTGGCTTTAGGATAAGTGGAAGATTGTTAGATATATGTGCCCTAGAAGCCAGAATTGGCTGACACTTGTAATACACTTCTAGGGGCAAAATTATAATTTTGACTAAAATCAATAAATAGGGTTATTTTCTATCACATATGTGTATTTAGTGTCTGTGATACATCCTTTGAGTTAATGGTAATGATAATTCATATTTTCAAGAGTTGAAAATTTAAGACATGAATAATCATTATTAACTCATAAAATGCTCCCGACCATAGGATCATCACGAGGATGGTGATTGATCCGGAAGGTTGGTGTACAATCGCTTCTCTTTAGTAGATGAGTCTTGAGTCTACGGTGTGGAGACACCGGAGCGAGAGTACAGGTACTCGTTAGAGAACGAGGGCACTGAGCGTGACCACCTCGAGTAGTCATTAGGGAGTCTACCTTCTCGTCAATGACTGACTCGATGCTGCAGTAGTGTGTCTGGTTCTTTGACCTGAGGTGCATCGACAGTTCACCTTGAGGGTGTTATAGTTTGACTACACCATTACTCGGTCTCCTAGCCATATGGAACCCTGAGGTGTATGTTGGCTATAGCATGTTCATTGTAGGAACTAGGATGGCATCAAGATGGAATCTATCTACCTCGGTGGTAGAGGAGCAGCCCTATGATAATCATGAGAATCAAGTCCAGAAGCCCATGGCCATGGCAGAGTGAAATAATAGAAAGAGTTTCTATTTAGATTTTCACATTGGACTCGAATCGAATGATTACATCATATGACAGAGACTAGGGTTTGACGAGTTCACCTTAACCCTAATCTGATCGGGGCTCAAGATAGAAGAACTGAATCACACAGGTAGCTGCACCAAGAGGTTCGCATTCAGCTCTGATGGGTTGCCACCATATACTGCTAGGTGTCACTGGTGGATTTTGGGAGCAATTAGAATGATTTAGATGATCGATCATTCTAGCTGTTCGAATCAGAAGAGTTCTGATCCATCGAAAGGAGTTTCGATGATGTCGATGATAGAGATCATGACATATCCCATTACCATACAGAACTGAACCTAACTGGGTCACACAAACAAGGGTTTGAATCTGGTGATCATCAATTGAACTGATCTAGTTCAATTGATCTGAATGAGATTCAATTAGGTTCAAGGAAATCGTGCTAGCACTCGATTGAACCTAACGTTCTTCTTTTGCTATCATAAATAAGTTGTCCTGTCTGAGCCAAAGGAGTTTGTGCTCAATCAGAGGCCTTCATATGGTCTGACTGGAGGTTGTCCAAGTCAGAATAGGTTGTCTTATTTTATAAGACATTACCTGCCATTTTTGGTCACCTGCCATTTCTTGTTCTTTGACTTTGGTCAAAAGTCTACCTTTGACTGGTCAAACGTTGACCATTGACACTTTGACTTTTGACCACATGTCATGCACCTATTGGAGAGCTGGTGGGGGCCTGTCCCCCTGCCAGAACCTGGCAAGGAGAAGGGCGCATGCCACCCTAGGCGTGTGCCCAAGTTGGAGGCGCCTAGGAGTCCTTGTTGGACAAGGACTCCATCTCCATTTTTGGATTCCAATTAGAGTTCTTCTAAGAACCAACTTTGACTGGTCTTAGGCACCCTCTAAGGAGGAATCCAGGGGACTCTATTTCCCACCAATCAGATTTAGATCTGATTTCACAAAGGATTGTGATTGGTTGGGAGGAAGAGGAGTTGGATCATGCTTAGTCTATAAAAAGGACCCTACGCCTAACTCAGAAAGAGATTCAATTGAGAATTGAAAACTCCACGCCCCAAGGCTGCCTCTCCCCTCCCTCTCCATGCCAAACCACCTTCTCCCCTTGCTCTCCACGTCCAAAAGGAGTTTTGGACCTTGGTTGGTGCGATTCAGATCAAAGAAAGGCGATCAAAAGTAAGAAGGCTGCGCTGCTGCAAAGGACGACTGCAGATCTTCAAAAAGAGTTTTGAAGATCCTCCAGATCAGATCCAGATCTGATTTTTGGAGGCATGATAGAGAAGAAGAGGATCCCCAAATCCAATCTGAGTGGATACCGGTAGAGGCCAGACTCTTGTGTGGCTAAGATCCAGAACCTTCCGCTGCAAACAGGATCATCAACAGGGTAATAGGATTACCCAGATCAGATAAATTAAATTTGATTTAATTTATATTTTAATTTTATTTTATTAAAATAATAAGAATCAGATCTGAAATATATCAAGATCTAATTAGGATCAAGAGAAAATTTTTTGAAATATATCTCTTGATCTGATTAGATCTGAACGAACCTGGATCGAAAAATCAGGATTTTCCTTCATTTCTTTGCCTCACCTTGTTTTGAGGTTTCATCAACTATGGAGAATTTCCTCTACCTCCAACTCAACCATTATGAATACTCACTCTCTTGAAATCCCTCACTATGTTACTATTCTCCCCTTGCCAAGTTGTGGCCCCATGGCTCGCTACTTGAGACAACAAAAGGACCATCTCCATTTCTTTGTTTTTGGTAACTTCTCTCTTTTTCAAAATAAAGAGAATCATCTCATTCTCTCTCTCTCTCTCTCACTTACTTCATTGGCCATTAGGCCTCTATGGCAAATGTTGAAACTCAGTCACCAGGTTTAAGTAAATTATAGCTCAATGTGACACTGAGCCAACTCATTTATTTTGGGACAAAAGCCTCTATTTTGGTCCATTTTCTCTCTTGATACATCGCCACCTCACTAGTACACACATGGTCATCTAAGCCTAGCTTAGTTAGTGAGTCGAGGCTTAAGGTCCCTCTCCCACACACTCTCTTATTCACTTGATCTCTCTCCTTCCACTCTCTCTCTTCATTACTTTCTCTCTCTATCTCTCCTTTCTATATCTATCTAGATCTCTATCTATCTACCTCCCTCTCTATCTCTCCCTATCTATTTCTAGATCTCTCTATCTCTCTTTTTCTCTCTCTCTCTCTCTCTAACCTTAGCATTACCACTCTCATAGATCAAGGAGAGCATGGAACATAATAGGCACCACCATTAGATGATTGCAACCCTTTTTCCTTCTATTTTTGGATCAAGGGATGCATGATATATACCTTTGGAGGCAAGATTAGGTTTAGGGTGTGTACCTAGATCTTAGTTTATGCTCAATCAATTTTTGATTAGAAGGCTTTTGAGTTTTAGAACCTCGAATAGGCCTTGCAAACCAGGGGATGTTTCATACGTATGACTCATAAAATTTATGGTTGCTTTATATCTTTCTAGGAATTTAATCTTTGATATATTTTGAGGTTATACTTTGCTTTGTTAGAGAAATTTATTGGTAAGTATGTATACACTCTAGAATTCTACAGATGTATTCATATTTTATTTATCAAATTTATTTTATATCTAATACCTTGATTTGCATATGTTTATTTTGTACTTGTATTTATTATATAATTGTTCAAGCAAAAATTATTTACTATGCATGAAAAAGATAAATTTTAAAATATGGATCAAGGATAGGAGAATCAATTGTGTTGTTCTATGGTGAAAATATACTTCAAGAAAATTGTTTGATTGATACATCATGTAATGTGTTACTTGAGAATGATCATACACATGATTATTTTAAATAACATATCAGAATTATTTGAAGGAGATATCAAACCTTGCATGAAAATGCATAGAATTTTTAAAGGCAATATTTTCACCAAATGATGGAGAATAATTGGTTTGGAATGGATGTGGTATTTGCTCTTTATCTAACTATGATCATATGAGTTGTGGATCTAGTTTTCTTTCAATTAGTGGGGCAATCATTAGCATACAATCATCAATGATATATTTTATCTTCAGAAACTTTCTTTCAGACATGGCATTGCAAGCATATTTTTTTTTATGATTCAAAGTATGTTTCCTTTCAGACCCAACTAGTTGGGATGAAAGTTATCATTATAGTTTTATAACATGCTATTATGTTTAGAGGCTAGTTTATTTTGGACTTTACCATGGCCAATAGTTATAAAGAGAGAGGGAGAGAGGAGAAAATTTTATTATTATTTTATTTAAATTTTATAAAAAAATTATTTTCTCCATGAGATAGTTTTTGTTCTAGCATTTTGAAATGTGAAATTTCTAAATTGTTAAAGATCTATTTGCTTGTTGCAGATTTCCTTCTTGGACACTTGCTAGATTGGTTTCTATTGCAATTTATTATGATATTTGGTATTTTTTGAACATCATTATATTTAATCAGGTGTATGGTTGATCTAAGTAGCGATATAGAGGTACTTACTAGGCTTTTATAGAGGTACTTACTAGGCTTTTAGCTTACGTTTTATTTATTTTGATTCTTTTCAAATGCTAATGAGTAACTCGGAAGGGCGCTTGAAACTAAGAGCAAGAGAATAGGATCTAGGAATTATTTCAGATAAAATGTTATGTGGTTGATGTTGATCGAGTCTAAAATAAATGTTGGGTTTTGTATCACGAATTTTATTATAAGAAACTTTCTAAGTGCCTCCATTTCATTTATCCTAATTTTATATAGAAAATATTTGGAAAATATTAATATGTCAGGTGGGCCTTACATATCTTAGGTGTCGATGAGTAGCCATGCATCTGTCATGTTCGTGCTCACACTAATGTCATGGTGTGTGATATAGATCTAGTCCTAGGTCAACCCAAATTCAGCTCAAACTATCTTCAAATCCAAGATTGGCAATTATGAGTTGTGTGAAATCTTGTTTTAGTCAAGTCTAAATTGGATTCAAGTTTAGAAGATTGGGCCCAATTTTTCTTAATCTTCCTAGGTCAAAGTAGTGTTGCTTTGGTCAAGCAAGTCTAGTCCAATAGTGAGATCTATACTTGACCAATAAAATTGGGACTTAATTTGCGACCCACACGTTCTTAATAAATTCTAGTAGTAAACCTTCGGAATTAATTGAACTATAAATGTGAAAGAGAGCATAGTAAATTTTAGGATGAACTATGGATACTTAGAGAATTAGGAAAGTTTGTAAATGAATTTGGAAGTGTTTTGACATATTCTTGACAAAAGATATGTGCCGGTGTGGTGGATCATTAGTAGAATATAGGTCTATAGCTGTTTTCAATCAATATAGATACCCAAAAGACCATCAAGTTATAATGAACTCCACATGCAAATTATATGTTGTTGTAAAACAAAAGTATTTTAGAGCATGCAAGCTAAAATCTTCCTCCTCATTCTTACAATATGAGGTGACAAAAACAAGCTTACATGATTAAAGATAAGTATTGCATGGTAAAGGGTGCTGTATTGACCATAAAAGATAATATTATTCTAAATGTATTTTATTCACTCCAAAGTCATCTATGAAAATATAGACGAATAATAAAAGAACTAGAAAGACATGATCCAATAGATTGAGGATTAGCAAGAAATTTTTTGCAAGCTAGTTATAATATTTAACTAGTTAACTCCACATATTTTTCTACATAGCCGATCCTAGGCCAAGATATAGGAGGGTTATGGTAGTTGAAGGTTGGCATAAAAAGATAATCGCATCCTATGAACATGAATCCATATAAGAAAATCATATGATATTCCTTATTACTAACACCCTATTAGCAACACCCTAAATTAGACCTCTAGTGTAGTGAAAAGTGAGCAAGGATTGACTAGGACATTCCTCAAAATTAATGCAACACACCGGCACCCAGATGTGGTAAGAAGAGCAAGGATCATTGATAAGAAAATTGATGGAACTAATAAATATAATGATTTAGGAGGAGAGTTAACATAGCTTCCTTGCAAGAGACGAATCAAAGGAAAAGCAAAGGAAGTTGATAAGACATGTTACAAATTTTGGTATACTAGGAAAGATAAGAATAAAAATTGAGTAGCAATTTATTTAGATAGGAGTTTAAAATATAAGATTGTAGACACTAAAAGAGTGAGAGATAAAATAATATTGATAACATTAGTATGGAGAAAAGCATCTATAAATTTTATTGGTTCTTATGCTCCCTAAGTAGGATTGGATAATACTAATAAGTAATGTTTTTGGGAGGACATAGATGGACTAATTCAAGAGATTTCTAGAATAGAAAATATATTAATTGGAGGATATTTGAATGAGCATGTAAAAAAAATACAATGTGGAGTTTGGAATGGCATGTGGAGATTATGATTTTAGAGATAAAATCAAGGAAGGAGATGCTAGTATGGAGTTTGTAAAGGCAAAGAACCTAGTGAAGGAAAAATCCTGATTTTTTGGATCAAGTTCGTTCAGATCTGATCGGATCAAAAGATATATTTCAAAAAAAAATTTATTTGATCCTAATCAGATCTGAAATATTTCAAATCTAATCCTTATTATTCTAGTAATAAAAATAAAATTTAAATAAATTAAATCAAATTTAATTTACCTTGATGTAGGATAATCCTATTATTTGTTGATGATCTTGTAAGCAGCGGAAGGTTCTGAATCTAGCCATGCAAGTGTCTGACCTCTACCGATATCCACTCAGACTGGATCTGAAGATTCTCTTCTTCTCTATCACGTCTCCAAAAATTAGATCTGGATCTGATTTGGAGGATCTTCAAAATACCTTTCAAAGATCAGCAGTTGTCCTTTGCAGCAGCACAGCCTTCTAGCTTTCTTTCTCCCATCTGGATTGCACCAACTAAGATCCAAATTCCTTTTGGACGTGGAGAGGAGAGGGAGAAGTAGAACTTGGCATGGAGGAGGCAGAGGGAGGAAGCCTTGGGGCATGGAGAATTCTTTTCTCAGATTTTAGATACTCCTTGAGTTGGGCGCAGGGTCTTATTTATAGACTATGCGTGATCCAACTCCTCTTCTTCCCAACCAATCACAATCCTTTGTAAAATTAGATCTAAATTTGATTGATGGAAATAGAGTCCCTTGGATTCCTTCTTAGATAGCACCTAAGACCAGTCAAACTTAGTTCTTAGGAGAAGTCTAATCGGAATCCAAAAGAAAGATGGAGTCCCTGTCCAACAAGGACTCCTAGGCGCCTCCTACTTAGGCATACGTCGTGTGCGCCCTCCTCCTTGCCAGGTTTTGATAGAGGGACAGGCCCCCACCAGCTCTTCAATAGGTGCATGACACGTGTACAGAAGTCAAAGTGTCAATGGTCAATATTTGACCAGTCAAAGGTCAACTTTTGATCAAAGTCAAAGGACGAGAAATGGTAGATGATCAAAAATGGCAGGTATTATCTTACAAAATAAGACAACCCTTTTCTGACCTGGACAGGCTCCAGTCAAACTAAGTGAAGGCCTCTGATTGAGCACAAACTCCTTTGGCTCAGTAAGGACAACTATTTATAATAGTAAAAGAAGAACGTTAGGTTCAATCGAGTGCTAGCACGATTTTCTTGAACCTAATTGAATCTCATTCAGATCAATTGAACTGGATCAGTTCAATTGATGATCACCAGATTCAAACCCTTGTTTGTGTGATCCAGTTAGGTTCAGTTCTGTATGGTAATGGGATATGTCATGATCTCTATCATCGACATCATCGAAACTTCCTTTCGATGGATCAGAACTCTTCTGATTCGAACAGCTAGAATGATCGATCATCTAAATCATTCTAATTGCTCCCAAAATCCACCAGTGACACCTAGCAGTATATGGTGGCAACCCATCAGAGCTGAATGCGAACCTCTTGGTGCAGCTACCTGTGTGATTAAGTTCTTCTATCTTGAGCCCCGATCAGATTAGGGTTAAGGTGAACTCGTCAAACCCTAGTCTCTGTCATATGATGTAATCATTCGATTCGAGTCCAATGTGAAAATCTAAATAGAAACTCTTTCTATTATTTCACTCTGCCATGGCCATGGGCTTCTGAGACTTGATTCTCATGATTATCATAGGGCTGCTCCTCTACCACCGAGGTAGATAGATTCCATCTTGATGCAATCCAGTTCCTACAATGAACATGCTATAGCCAACATACACCTCAGGATTCCGAATGGCTAGGAGATCGAGTAATGGTGTAGTCAAACTATAACACCCTCAAGGTGAACTGTCCGATGCACCTCAGGTCAAAGAACCAGACACACTACTGCAGCATCGAGTCAGTCATTGACGAGAAGGTAGACTTCCTAATGACTACTCGAGGTGGTCACGCTCAGTGCCCTCGTTCTCTAACGAGTACCTATACTCTCGCTCCGGTGTCTCCACACCGTAGACTCAAGACTCATCTACTAAAGAGAAGCGATTGTACACCAACCTTCCGGATCAATCACCATCCTCGTGATGATCCTATGGTCGGAAGCATTTTATGAGTTAATAATGATTATTCATGTCTTAAATTTTCAACTCTTGAAAATATGAATTATCATTACCATTAACTCAAAGGATGTATCACAGACACTAAATACACATATGTGATAGAAAATAACCCATTTTATTGATTTTAGTCAAAATTATAATTTTGCCCCTAGAAGTGTATTACAAGTGTCAGCCAATTCTGGCTTCTAGGGCACATATATCTAACAATCTCCCACTTGTCCTAAAGCCAATTGGCTACAAGTCTAAGTCCCATCTTCTCAAGGTGGGCTTCGATCTTCTGCTGGCCCAACGGCTTTGTAAGTGGGTCTGCCACATTATCTGTGGAGTCGACTCTCTTGACCTCGACGTAACCCTTCTCGAGGTAATCGCGGATGAGGTGGTATCGCCGCTCAATGTGCTTGGATTTCTGGTGAGACCTTGGCTCCTTAGCAAGGGCTATGGCGCCATTGTTGTCGCAGTATAGAGGAATGGCATCTGATGGCATTACTCCGATTTCTGCAGCAAACTTCTTGTACCAGAATGCTTCCTTCGCAGCCTCTGATGCAGCGATATATTCTGCTTCCATGGTGGAATCTGCTATCACGGTTTGCTTGGAACTCTTCCAGCTGACAGCACCACCATTGCACACAAACAGACTCCCAGATGTCGACTTTCGATCATCTACATCGGACATGAAATCCGAGTCTGTGTATCCCTGGACTTGGAGTTCTCCGTTACCAAAGACCAACATCATATCCTTAGTTCTTCTCAAGTACTTAAGGATACATTTCACAGAAGTCCAGTGTTCTTCACCTGGATTTGACTGATATCTGCTTGTGACACTCACAGCATGGGCTATATCAGGTCGTGTACATAGCATGGCATACATGAGGCTCCCTATTGCAGAAGCATAAGGGATCTTGCTCATGCATTCTATTTCCTCAGGTGTGCTAGGGCACATCTTCTTGGAAAGATGAATACCATGTCTGAAGGGTATTAATCCCCTCTTAGAGTTTTCCATACTAAACCTCTTTAGTACTTCCTCTATGTACATCTTCTGTGAAAGTCCTAGCATCCTATTCGGTCTATCCCTATAGACCTTAATTCCTAGAATAAAGGATGCTTCACCTAGGTCTTTCATGGAGAATTCCTTGGACAACCATAATTTGACTATCGTCATCATGGGAATATCATTCCCAATAAGGAGGATGTCATCCACGTACAATACGAGGAAGACAACAGCGCTCCCACTGACCTTTTTGAAGACACATGGTTCCTCTTCATTTTTGATGAAACCAAACATTTTGATCACATCATTGAAATGAGTGTTCCAGCTCCGAGATGCTTGCTTAAGTCCATATATGGACCTTTGCAGCTTGCAAACCTTGTGATCAGTATCACTGGATGTGAAACCTAGCGGCTGTTCCATATAGATATCTTCCTCAAGATATCCATTTAAGAATGCCGTTTTCACGTCCATTTGCCATATTTCATAATCGAAATAGGCTGCAACGGCAAGCAATGTGCGGATGGATTTTAGCATAGCCACTGGGGAAAAGGTATCCTGATAGTCAATGCCTTCGCATTGACTATAACCTTTTGCCACTAGTCTAGCCTTGAATGTCTCCACATTCCCATCTGCACCAATCTTTCTCTTGAAGATCCATTTACACCCAATAGGTACTATACCTTCTGGTGGATCTACCAAGGTCCAGACTTGGTTTGAGTGCATCGAGTCAATTTCTGACTGCATTGCCTCTAGCCATTTCTCGGAGTCGATATCTGATATCGCCTCATTGTAGGTTTTGGGATCATCACCATGAGCACCATTACCTACGAGGAACATTTCCTCTACTTTCTCTGAAATAATACCTAAGTATCTTTCAGGGGATGGAAAACTCTTTCCGATCTACGAGGTGGAGGAGGTAGTGTTCTTATTGGCTCAACCTGATTTGGTTCCAATTGGTCCTTAGCTCGTTGTACTTGTGAGACTTTCTCATCAAGCTTAATCTATTTTCCAATGCCGCTATCTTGAATAAACTATTTTTCAAGAAAGATGGCATGTCGACTCACAATCACATTGTGGTCTTCTGGAATGTAGAAATAGTATCCTAATGACTCTTTAGGATATCCTATGAATCGAGCTCTGAAGGACCTAAACTCTAACTTGTCCGCTTGTTGTCTTTTGACATGAGCCGGACAACCCCAAATTCTGAGATGACTCAGACTTGGTTTCTTACCATGCCATATCTCATACGGTGTGGTAGGAACGGTCTTTAGAGGGAACCCTATTCAGTAGATAAATTGAAGTTAACAATGAGTATCCCCAAAGAAAATCAGGAAGGTCTGTGAAGCTCATCATGGATCGGACCATATCCAATAGAGTCCGATTTCTCCATTCTGAAAATTCCGTTGAGTTGAGGTGTTCCTGGTGGAGTCCATTGAGAGACTATGCCATTTTTCCTTGAGATAGTCTAGGAATTTTCGGCTAAGGTATTCACCTCCTCGATCTGATCGAAGAATCCTTAATGGATTTTTTAGTTTATTTTTCTACTTCATGTCTGAATTCTTTGAACTTTTCAAAAGCTTCAGACTTGTGTCTCATAAGATACACATACCCATACCTAGACAGATCATCGGTAAAGGTAATGAAGTAGATAAAATTACTTCTAGTCGGCACATCAAATGGGCCGCACACATCAGTATGTACTAGGGCAAGGAGATCTGTGGCCCTCTCTCCCATGTCCTACAAAAGAAAGTTTGGTCATTTTGCCTTGAGACAAGATTCACAAGTTGGATATGACTCGGAAAGTCAATGGACTCAATAGCCCATTTTTCTCCAATTTGTTGATCCTATCTTCTGCTATATGACCTAATCTCAGGTGCCATAGATATCTATCATTTGGACTATCCCTAGGTCGTTTGGCATTCATGTTTTGCTTAATAGTTAGAATAGATACATCAATATGTAGCTGATAAAGACCGTTAATAAGAAAACCATTTGCAATTTTATTTCTTTCATAAAGAATGTTACAATGGTCCTTAAAGAAGGTAATCACATAGCCTTCTAGTGCTAAGCATGAAACAGAAATCAAATTTCTGCTAGCTGCAGGCACATAATAACAGTCTTTCAAAACTAAGTCTAAACCAGATGGTAATCGAAGAGGATATGTTCCACGGCTACTACAGCAACTCTTGCTCCATTACCAACGCATAGGATCATGTCTCCATCCCTCAGCCTCCTGCTATCCTCAAGACCCTGCATGAAAGTGCACAGATGAGCACTAGAGCCAGAGTCAAGCACCCAATTAGATGCAGAAGAAACCATAAGGTTAGACTCAATAACGAGCATATCTCCAGAAGGATCTTCCTTCTTGTTCTTCAGGATGGCCAGGTAAGTAGGGCAGTTTCGCTTCTAGTGGCCGTCGCTGTTGCAATGGAAATACTTTTCTTTGGCAGCGGCTTTCATCTTCGGCTCTGCCTTCTTCTTCTTTCTTTCTTCCACCTTTTGCTTTTTTCGTAGACTTCTTTTTCTTTCCATAAGACTCTTTTTTGGAAAAAGTCCATTTCATAGCAAGAACTGAGCCTTTAGAACCTTTCATAGAAAGCTCAGTGGTGACCAGCATGTTCATTAATTCGGCCAAAAAATTTTGAAGTTTATGCATGTGGTAATTCATGATGAATTGCCCATAAGCATCAGTCAAGGATTGTAGAATAATATCGTTCTGCAGATCCAAGTCTAACTTCACACCGAGCTTCTCAAGCTCTTCCAAGTCCTTGATCATCATCAGACAGTGATCTGGACTGACTGCCCATCATGCATCTTAGCCTTAAAAAATCATTTCATGACTTGATACTTGGCTGCGCGACTCTGTTCACCAAACATCTCCTACAGGTGAGCCAACATTTGGCGAGCAGTCCCAATATCTTCATATTGGTGCTAGAGCTCATCAGACATCGAGCCCAACATGTAATATCTGGCCTTATTATCTTCATCTATCCATTTTTTCAGAGACGCTCTCTATTCAGTGGATAGACGGGCTGATAAAGTGGGAGGGTCCTGATCTAATACATGTGTTAACTTCTCAGAATCTAAAATGATTTTATAGTTTCTGAGCCAATCTTTATAATTAGGTTCGGTCAGTCTATGTGTGTCCAGAATATGTGCTAATGGATTGGATGCAGACATTTTTCTATAGAGAGTCAAAGATTCTAGTTAGATACTATAATTATGACTTGACCAATTTGTTTAGAGATTTTATTTTTAAATAAATTAGCTTCTACTATTTTCTCGAATCCCTACACTCCCTCTGTAGAGATGCAAAAATCTCCAAGATTAATGATTTTTAGTGGGTGGTGCGGTCTCACCAACTGACTCATCACCTCATCTAACAGTTATTGGTGATGGGTTAGCCAATGAGTGAACAATTCTTGTTCAATGATTCTTTAATCATGTTGCACCCAAACTTAATCTCTAATTCATGAATCTCACCGTATCCGAAATATTGATCCACTCCTTAGTTAAGTCAGACCCACCATTTGCACAGACTGAATTCCTAATTAAGTCTCTCACCATATCCAAAATATTGAGCCCAACTCATCCTCCAGCCCATAGCATCCAATGCCTAATAGACATGGTTGCATCTTTTCGGTGTAACTGAGCCACTATATCCAGTCGAGAACAATCAACCCTGAGAAGGGCTCGCACATCTACAATGGTGGAGGACCTCAGACTTAATCTTTTCTTAGGGAGAATTGATTCAGATCTCATTAAACTAGACTTGTCATAGTCATAACAATTATGACTAACCTAGTAGCATGGGTTAGCTTAGATTATTAACCACCTCAAATCAGAACTAAGTTAACAGATATGGCGAGGTAAGTGAGATCGGTGGAAGGGATATGCCATTAACTCGTACAAGAACGCATTTAGGTCGAGTAGCTCCCAATTAAAAATCAGTCGGTTGTACGTGCCAAACTTACCTTAGACACCAAATTATTGAGCCAGAATCAATTGGGTTAGCCTACAATCCAGACTCTAACTTTTGAGCCTAATTAGGTCTTGCTTGATCATGACTCGATTTTGATCCAGACTTAATCCTATTTGGCTGGTCAATTTAAGCATTGTTGATCCTATCTAACCAACTCTTGATTCAGTTTGATCAACCGCTTAGACCTAATTAAGCTACCCATGCCCGAACCCAGTATTATGAATATGTCTTAGATCTGAAATTCTAAATTTTAGATCTAATTAATATTCCATAATCTTAATTCTTAATTAAGTAGGGTTCATAAATAAAATATGCACAATAAATCCTAGGATTTCAGGATCTAGGATTTTGTAGAAAGTAAGTTTTGGATTTCTGATTAAGGACGAATGCACAGCACCCCTACACGTCATAAGAACACCCCATCGGATGGAAGAAGAGGGCCTTTAAACCCTTCTTCATTCTTATGATCGGACGGCCAAGAGGAACGCCTTAATCAGGAACATGTAATACTACAAAATTATTTTAGATCTATATCATATATCTCATATACAAATTAGATCTAATCATGGCATATTTTGCATACATCTCATGTATCGAATCATACATATTTTTAGATCTAAATTATCTCATAATAATCTAAAAAATTAGATTTAAATTGATCTTATCAAAATAAACTCTAATCTAGACAACTATGTAGAACTATTCTACAACTAGTCTAGACATGCAACAATCATATCTCATATGATGTTTAAAATTAAATAATTTTATTTACTATTTTTTAAATATTATTATAATAATTATAATATTAAAAAATAGTAAATAAATAGATCTAAAATATAATATAATTAAATTAAATTAAAAATATGCAAGGCTATTCTATAGAACTATTCTATTTTAGAACTAGTCATGCATATTTTCTAATCTTAGATCCAAATCATTTAATTTTAATTTTTTTTGATTTTAGATCTGATCACATCTCATGTGACATCTAAAATTATTTATTTTTTGATTAGAATAAATTTAAAATTAGATCTAAATATTTTTAAAATCTTGCTCTGATCCCAGTTGAAGGAAAAATCCTGATTTTCCAGATCAGGTTCGTTCAGATCTGATCAGATCAAGAGATATATTTTTAAAAAAAATTTCTTTGATCCTAATCAGATCTGAAATATTTTAAATCTAATCCTTATTATTCTAATAATAAAAATAAAATCTAAATAAATTAAATTAAATTAAATTTATCTAGATGTAGAGTAATCCTATTATCCATTGATGATCCTGTAAGCAGCGAAAGTTTCTGGATCTAGCCACGCAAATATCTGACCTCTATCGGTATCCACTCAGACTAGATCTAGAGATCCTCTTCTTCTCTATCACATCTCTAAAAATTAGATCTGGATCTAATTTGAAGGATTTTCAAAATACCTTTCGAAAATCAGCAGTTGTTCTTTGCAGCAACGCAGTCTTCTAGCTTTCTGTCGCCTTTCTCTCATCTGGATTGCACCAACTAAGATCCAAATTCCTTTTGGACATGGAGAGGAGAGGGAGAAGTAGAACTTGACATGGAGGAGGAAGAGGGAGGAAGCCTTGGGGCGTGGAGAATTCTTTTCTCAGATTTTAGATACTCCTTGAGTTGGGCGTAGGGTCCTATTTATAGACTATGCGTGATCCAACTCTTCTTCCCAACCAATCACAATCCTTTGTGAAATCAAATCTAAATCTGATTAGTGGGAATAGAGTTCTTTGGATTCCTCCTTAGATGGCGCCTAAGATCAGTCAAACTTGGTTCTTAGAAAAAATCTAATCGGAATCCAAAAGGGAGATGGAGTCCCTATCCAACAGGGACTCCTGGGCGCCTCCTGCTTGGGCACACGCCAAAGGAGACGTGCGCCCTCCTTCTTGCCAGGTTTTGGCAGGAGGATAGGCCCCCACCAGCTCTCTAATAGGTGCATGACACATGGATAGAAATTAAAGTGTCAATGGTCAACATTTGACCAGTCAAAGGTCAACTTTTGACTAAAGTCAAAGGATGAAAATTGGCAGGTGACCAAAAATGGCAGGTATTATCTTACAAAATAAGATAACCCTTTTTTAACCTGGACAGACTCCAGTCAGACCAAGTGAAGGCCTCTGATTGAGCACAAACTCCTTTGGCTCAGGAAGGATAACTATTTATGATAGTAAAAGAAGAACGTTAGGTTCAATCGAGTGCTAGCACGATTTTCTTGAACCTAATTAAATCTCATTCAGATCAATTGAACTGGATTAGTTCAACTGATGATCACCAGATTCAAACCCTTGTTTATATGATCCAGTTAGGTTTAGTTCTATATGGTAATGGAATATGTCATGATCTCTATCATCGACATCATCGAAACTCCTTTCGATGGATCAGAACTCTTCTGATTCGAACAGCTAGAATGATCGATCATCTAAATCATTCTAATTGCTCCCAAAATCTACCAGTGACACCTAGCAGTATATGGTGGCAACCCATCAGAGCTGAATGCGAACCTCTTGGTGCAGCTACCTGTGTGATTAAGTTCTTCTATTTTGAGCCCCGATCAGATTAGGATTTAGGTGAACTCGTCAAACCCTAGTCTCCGTCATATGATGTAATCATTCGATTCAAGTCTGATGTGAAAACCTAAATAGAAACTCTTTCTATTATTTCACTCTGCCATTGCCATGGGCTTCTAGACTTGATTCTCATGATTATCATAGGGCTGCTCCTCTACCACCGAGGTAGATAGATTCTATTTTGATGCAATCCAATTCCTACAATGAACATGCTATAGCCAACATATACCTCAGAGTTCCGAATGGTTAGGAGATCGAGTTATGGTATAGTCAAACTATAACACCCTCAAGGTGAGCTGTCGATACACCTCAAGTCAAAGAACTAGACACACCACTGCAGCATCGAGTCAGTCATTGACGAGAAGGTAGACTTCCTAATGACTACTCGAGGTGGTCACGCTCAATGCCCTCATTCTCTAACGAGTATCTGTACTCTCGCTCCAGTGCTCCACACCGTAGACTCAAGACTCATCTACTAAAGGAAGCGATTGTACATCAACCTTCTGGATCAATCACCATCCTCGTGATGATCCTATGGTCGAAAGCATTTTATGAGTTAATAATGATTATTCATGTCTTAAATTTTCAACTCTTGAAAATATGAATTATCATTACTATTAACTCAAAGGACGTATCACAGACACTAAATACACATATGTGATAGAAAATAATCTATTTTATTGATTTTAGTTAAAATTATAATTTTGCTTCCAGAAGTGTATTATAAGTGTCAGCCAATTCTGGCTTCTAGAGCACATATATCTAACACCTAGTATTAGCAAATACTTGCTTTAAAAGAAGGATTGACATTTGATAACTTTTAAAAGTGGATATAATATTATTCAATACATTTATTCCTTGTTAGAATGAACGATCAACTTTCTAATAAAAACATTGTAAGGTTAATCAGGTGATATTTTAATTACTATATACATACATACATACATACATACATACATACATATACATACATACATATATATATATATATATATATATATATATATATATATATCTGTGTGTGTGTTGAGGATAAATCCCGCTCCCATCGAAGTCTAACCTGATGCTTAGCCTAATGAAACTGATAATTTCGGAGGAGCTTTGATCGAAAATTCTTTCTCCAGCGGCCGAACTCATTCAGTAGCCAAACTCATCCTGTGGTCGAACTCCTTCTAGACTCCTCCTTTAGTCGAATTTCTATAGAAGCAGAACTTCTTCCGGATCTCTCCTTCAATCAAGCTCCTCTAGGAGCCGAACTCCTTCTAGACTCCTTCAGTTAGATTTCTAAAGGAGCCAAACTCCTTTCGGATCTCTACTTCAGTCAAATTTCTTCAGGAGCCGAACTCCTTCTGGATCTCTTCTTTAGTTAGATACCTCTAGGAGTCGAACTCCTCCTTCAGTCAAATTTCTATAGAAGCCGAACTCCTTCCAGATCTCTCCTTCAGTCAGATGCCTCCAAGAGCCGAACTCCTTCCGAATTTCTTCTTCAGTCGGATTTCTATAGGAGCCAAACTTCTTTTGGATCTCTCCTTCAATCAAGTTTCTACAGGAGCCGAACTCCTTTTGAATCTCTCCTTCAGTCAAGTTCCTCTAGGAGTCAAAACTCCTTCCGGACTCCTCCTTCAGTCGAATTTCTACAGGAGCCAAACTTCTTTCGGATCTCTCCTTCAGTCAAGTTCCTCTAGGAGCCGAATTTCTTCTAGATCTCTCCTTCAGTCAAGTTTCTATAGAAGTCGAACTCCTTCTAGATCTCTCCTTCAGTCAAGTTCCTCCAGGAGCCAAGCTCCTTTCGGATCTATCCTTCAATCAGATACCTCCAGGAGCCGAACTCCTTCCAAACTCTTCTTTCAATTGAATTTCTACAGGAGCCGAACTCCTTTCGGACTTCTCCTTCAGTCGAATTTCTATAGAAGCCAAACTCCTTCCGGATCTCTCCTTCAGTCAAGTTTCTCTAGGTGCCGAACTCCTTTCGGATCTCTCCTTCAGTCGGATACCTTCAAAAGCCGAACTTCTTTCGAACTTCTCCTTCAGTCGATTAACTCCAGGAGTCGAACTCCTTTCAAATTTCTTCAGGAGCTGAACTCCTTTCGAACTTCTCCTTCAATCAAATTTCTCTAGGAGTTGAACTCCTTTGGAATCCCTTCAGGAGCCAAACTTCTTTCGGACTTCTCCTTCAGTCGAACTTCTCACCAGTCAGACTCCTCCTACACTTCTCCATCAGTCGAACTCCATCCAAATTTCTTCAGTAGATTCCTTTCAGATTTCACCTAGCATTCCTCCCAGATGATCCCCTCTAGCCGTGTTTCCTTTAGGAGTCCAAACTCTCCTAAAATTGATGTATGTCAAAGCTCTTCACCAACCAATGCCTGCTTCCTCCAAACTTTGACTATTAAATCTCAACAAATGATCATTTCATGGCAACGGACATCACTCTTCGTAACAAACTCCACGTTGCTCCGAGCGATCTACTATCAAGTGGCCACATCATAACAACAGACACCTCTCTTCATAACAAACTTCACATGGTCCTGAGTGACCCACTATCGGATAATTACGATAAGCTCCATCTATAAAAAGGAACCCTTCAGACACATTTTCTCTAAGCTCTCTTTTTCTTTTCAAAACTCTGCTGAATTTTTGCCTGAGCACTCCATTATTTTTGGTCAGAAAAGCTAACTTGATCATCGAAGGATCCTATCAGAGCCACCACCATCGACTCTAGGTGAAATTTTATTTTGCAGGTTACTGACGACGATCTTATCTTTCTTGACTTCAGCTCGATCCGACGTCAACCAAATTCTGCACCAATAGAATTGGCGCTAGAGGAAGGACCCTCTATTCCTGAAATTCTCTTATTCTAAAAGAAGCGGTCAACAGCAATCTCTCTTCTTTCTCTCTAGAGTTCTTTCCCAAGAAAGCTTCGATCCAACGATCAACGACCTCTGCACTCAGATCTCATCTAGACCTATCCTCTCCCACTCCAGCCCCAGCAACTCAAGCTCCATCTACGGTCATGGTGGATGTGGAGTAGTTCAACTTATTGGTTCAGCAGGTTCACGATCTTATGGAGGCAATGTAGGCCATACGTCAGTAAGCTCTGGCACTGATTCGATTAGAGCAGGCCTCTCTGGAGTCCCATGATCTGATCATGGGATGGCCGACTTGGGTTGCCCGATCGTTGATCTCCGAAAAAAGAAGCAGAGGATGGAGGACCCTTGCTCGAACCATGACTCGACCCAGGGGGAGGCTTCACTCCTGCTCGACCAAAAAACCTTGGAGATCAACGATCGTGAAAATCTTCTTGATCAAAAGCTTTAGAAAATGAGTCGATGAATTAAAAAACTTCATCATGCTTCCTCCACCCATGATAATGATATTTGCACTGATCCTTCTTTTTTTCAGATGATTATGCAAAAATCGATTCTGTCGAACTTCAAGCTCCCTCAGTTTGAGAGTTATGATGGGACCACCGATCCGATCGACCATCTGAAGGCCTTTCGAATGATGATGATGCTCTACGATGCACCAGATGCCATTTTATGTCGGGCTTTTCCATCCATCCTCAAGGGAGCAGCTAGGAATTGATACTCAGCCCTTAAGTTGAGTACCATCTTTTACTTTGATCAGATGTGCCATTAGTTTATGGCTCATTTCGTTAGCAGCCGACATCTTCACCGAGGTTTGGATTTTCTTATGAACATCAAGCAGAAGGAGGAATCTATCCGAGCTTATATCATCCAATTTAATGCTACTGCATTAGAGGTCCAAAATTTGGACCAGTCAGTTGCAATGGCCGTACTTAAGGACGGCCTTTAGAAGAATGATTTGCTGTTCTTCCTAAAAAAGTAACCCAGAAACTTTGCTGATATGCTGGCTCGGGCTAAAGGTTATGCCCGAGCTAAAGAGGCCTTCAAGGTTAAGGATAATGAAGCCATTGAAGAGCGATGAATCGATGAGCCAGACAGGGCCACTGAGGAGGGAAAGCTGAGTAAATCTCGGTCATGCTCCCAAACTCCCTCTGAGCGTAAGCAAGCCTGAACTCCTTTCCGAGCTCAAAGATAGGACAACCCCAACAGAAGGGTGCTGATGAAAATCAGGGAGCAACTACCGAGATCGAAAAAGATGCGTACTCATTTCGACAAGCACAATCCTAACAAGTTCTATCTTTATCATCGTGACCACGGTCACGATACTGAAGAGTATATTCAACTCTAGGATGAGATTGAGAAGCTCATCAGGTGAGGCCGACTCGATCGATTCCTACGGCATCGGCCTAAAGGGTGGAAAAATTGACCAAGGACACTACTGCAGTCTGAACCATCAAGCGGGGAGGATCAACAAGGAGATCGATCGTCTCTGGACATCATCAATACTATCTTGGAGGGACTTCGATAAGAAGAGACTGACGGATCTGAGGGATCAGTGAAGAGATGGAGGACTAAGGAACCCATAACCTTCACTTAAGCAGATGCCCAAGGAGTCCAATTTTCGCATAATGATGTGGTTGTAATTTTTTTAAACATTATCGATTATGATGTACGCCACATTTTGATAGATAATGGAAGCTCGGCCAATATATTATTTTATGATACTTTCTCAAAAATATTCTTACTCAATAACCACTTAGGATCTGTGAACTTTTCATTGGTAGGCTTCACTGGTGATGTCGTGCCAGTTGAGGGCATAATAACTTTGATTGTGACTGCAGGACAATGCTCGAAGCTGGTTAAGGCATAGATCGATTTTTTAGTCATAAAAGCTTCATCTACCTATAATGCTATCCTCGGCCAACCTAGGTTGAATGCGCTCCGAGCAGTGGTGTTGACTTATTATCTAAAGATGAAGTTTCCAACGAGCTATAGAATCGGAGAGATCAGAAGAGATCAGGCATTGGCGAGATGCTGTTATTTCATTGCCCAGCAAAAAAATATCCAGTCCAACCTTTGTCCTGTTGAGGGGTTGGACACCCTTGATGATCTCATCGAGGAGCGGGGCGAACCTATGGAGGACCTCGTATCTGTGATCTTAAACGATGGAAATGTGGAGCACACTGTACAAATCGGCTCCAACTTGGAGGACGAGGTTCGAGAGCAACTCGTCACCTTCCTCAGGAAGAATATGGATATCTTCGCCTGGGCCCCAATAGATATGTCAAAAATTGACGTCGAGGTCATGGAATATCGACTAGCCGTTGATCCTAAGTATCGATCGGTAAAAGAGAATATGCGCAACCATGCTCTAGAGAGGCAGAAAGTAATCGCAAAAGAAGTAGGCAAGCTCCTCAAAGTTGGATTCATTCAAAAAGTTAACTATCCGACCTAGATCTCAAACGTGGTCCTCGTCAAAAAGGCAAACAATAAGTGAAGGATGTATATAGACTTCAAAAAATTGAACAAAATCCGTCCAAAGGATAACTACCCTCTTTCTACGATTGATCAATTGGTAGACACAACCTCGAGCCATGAGCTCCTCACCTTCATGGATGCCTTCTTCGGCTATAATCAGATATGGATGGCATTGGAGGATGAGAAAAAAATTACTTTTATTACTGACCGTGGTCTTTACTATTATAGGATTATGCTTTTTGGGCTCAAAAATATAGGGGCAACGTATCAGTGCCTAGTCAACAAGATTTTTAAGAAGTAGATCGACCGTAATATGGAGATGTATGTGGAAGACATGCTCATCAAAAGTCGAGATTCTATAAACCACCTTACCAATCTCAAAGAGACCTTCAGTGCACTCAGAAAGTATAAGATGAAGCTGAATCCGACCAAGTGCGCCTTTGGTGTGATCTTAGAAAAGTTTCTTAGGTTTATGGTGTCAAGGTGCGGAATTGAAGCAAATTCAGAGAAAATTCAAGCTATTCGAAAGATGACTGCTCCGAGAACAATCAAAAAAGTTTAGCATCTGACTGAAAAAGTAGCATCCCTAAATTGCTTCGTCTCGAGATCGATCGAGCGATGCATGCCCTTCTTCTAAGTTCTCAAGCAATCAAAAAACTTCTACTGGACGATGGAGTACCAACAGACATTTGAGAAGCTCAAAAACTATCTTGGCTCACCCCCACTACTGGCAAAGCCCAAACTTGGAGAAGAGTTGTTCTTGTATCTAGAGTCTCTCCGATGGCCTTGGCAGCAGTCCTGATCAAGGAGAAAATGAAGATGCAGCGATCGATCTACTACATAAGTCGGATCTTGAGGGATGCAGAGATCAAGTACTCTAAGCTAGAGAAATTGACCTACTCTCTTTTAATCGCTGTCAGGTGACTCCGACCTTACTTTCAAAGGCACACCATAACGGTCCTCATGGATCAACCAATAAAAGCAGTTCTTCATCGAACGGATGCTTCTGAAAAAATCATAAAATGGACGATCGAACTCATGGAGTTCGACATCAATTATCGATCCTAGCCATCGATCAAAGCTTAGATATTGATAGATTTTGTAGTAGAATGTACCATTTCTGATGATGCCGAGCTTGAACAGAATGAGATCGATGCTCTGTTGTCGCAATCGAGCTTCTCCAAAGAGAGTGCTGACCTTTTCGAAGGTTTTTAGGTCCTGTACATGGATGGTTCATCCAACTCCATCAGAGCAGATACTGGGTTAGTCTTAGTCAGCCCCGAGAGAATCGTCATTGAGTATATACTACGCTTCAAATTTTCTACAACTAATAATGAGACTGAATATGAAGTGTTGATCGTCAGGTTAAAAATAGCAATAGAATTAAAAGTAGATCGACTTCAAGTCTACAGTGATTCTCAATTAGTGATCGGCCAAGTTAGTGGCAACTATGAAGTACGAAAGAAAAGTATGATGAAATATCTTGAGAAAGTAAAGGATTTGACTCCAGCCTTCGGTAGTTTTGGCATTCGATAGATTTCGAGGGTAGAAAATACAAGAGCCGACCTTCTCTCTAAGTTGGCCACTTCAGTTCCTGCCGAACTACCCAAAGAAGTATTTTTCAAAACTCTAAAATATCCAAGCTCGGAGGAATCATAGTTCATTATGCAGATGGAGCTAGAGCTGAGCTGCATTGACCCATTGGTTGCCTACCTTAAAGAGGGAGTTCTTTCTCGTGATTCGAAAGAAGCTCAAAAACTCAAAAATCAAGTCTCTCGGTACGTTTTATATGAGGGCAAGTTGTATAAGAGATCGTATTCGCTGCCGCTGTTGACATGTCTCCAACCTTCAGAGGTCGACTTTGCATTATGGAAAGTGCACGAGAAAATTTATGAAAGTCATGTAGGAGCCAGGTCCCTGTTACAAAAACTACTTCGGTAAGGATACTATTGGTCGATCTTGTACCATGATTTCATAGAATATGTCAAAAAATATGACCTCTATCAGAAGAATGCAAACCTACAAAGACAGTCGACCTCCAAGCTTACTCCGCTAAGCGCACCTTGGCCATTTGCGTAGTGAAAAATAGACATACTTGGCCCTTTTTCGACGGCATCTGGACAACAAAAGTTTCTTCTGAGCACGATCGACTACTTCACCAAATGGGTCAAAGCCGAACCACTAGCAAAAATTATCGAGATCAAGATACAGAACTTCGTCTGAAAGTCAATAGTCTGTCGGTTCGATCTGTCCCGACCTCTCATAACAGATAACGGACGATAGTTCGTTGAAATGAGGTTTGTCGAGTTCTGTGAAGATCTAAACATCTCTCACCACCTCACATCAGTAGCTCACCCATAGACAAATGGAAAAGCTGAAGTGACCAACCGAATCCTGCTACAAGACATCAAGAAAAAGCTCGATAGAGCAAGGAGGCCTAAGTGGACGAACTCTACCACGTCCTCTAGGCGTACCGAACTACACAAAGGCTACCGACTGAGGAAACACCATTCTTCTTGACTTTTGGAATGGAGGTAGTCATCCTAATTGAGCTTAAGCTCCCATCAGCATGGGTCATGACTTTTAATGAGCAGCATAACTCATAGGACCTCAGGTCAACCTCGATCTGCTTGAAGAAAAAAGAGAGGATGCCCAGGTTCGGATAATAGCCTACAGGCAGAGGGTGGCCTGATACTATAACTCCAAAGTTAGAGATAAAATATTCAAAGTGGGAGACTTAGTGCTTCGGCCAGCCGCCATCTCTCAGCCTCAGAGTCAGGAAAAGCTTGCCTCAAATTGAAAAGGCCTGTATGAAGTAAAGAAGGTCGTCCGGTCTAGAACCTATCGTCTGAAGGAGCTCAGAGGGATGATACTCCTACGATCTTGAAATTTAGAAAATCTAAGGATGCACTACCAGTAATTTTCCATTAATAAAACTTCTCCATTTCAATGATATTGTTTCTTGGTGCAAAAACTAATGTGATGATAGGAAAGAAGCAATTAATAGTAGCCATGTTAGGAACAGGAGGAGAATCTCATCCTAACATGAGTAAGTCAAAGGCCGCATTCATTTTAGACTAGATGAGGGGAGAGGCTCTGACAACGGTCCTTATGTGTCCCTATAGTCCATTAGGAACAGGAGGAGAACCTCATCCTAACGCGAACAAAGTCGAAGACCTCATTCATTTTAGACGAGATGAGGGAAGTGGCCCTGACAATGGCCCTTATGCGCCCTTACAGTCCGTTAGGAATGGGAGGAGAACCTCGTCCTAATGCGAGCAAAGTCGAAGGCCTCATTCATATTAGACGAGATGAGGGAAGAGGTCCTGACAACAGTCCTTATGCGCTCCTATAGTCTGTTAGGAATAGAAGGAGAACCTCATCCTAACGCGAGTAAAGTCGAAGACCTCATTCATTTTAGACGAGATGGGAGGAGAGATCCTGACAATAATCCTTATGTGCTCCTACAGTCCGTTAGGAATAGGAGAAGAATCTCATCCTAACGTGAGCAAAGTCGAAGGCCTTGTTCATTTTAGATGAGGTGAGAAGAGGAGATAAGATCTTCTTGAACCTCGGTTGGAGATGAGATCTTCTCCGAGCTCCTTCAATGTTTATGTCAATAGGAGATAAGATCAACTTCAATCTCGATTGAAGATAAGATCTCCCCCGAGCTTCAACTTTAACTTTAACCTCGGCTGAAGATAAGATCTTTTCCAAGCTTCAACTTCAACGTTAAGCTCGACTGGAGATAAGGTCTCCTCCGAGCTTCAATCCCAACGGATGTAGAGCCCAAAAAAAAACTTCGACAGTCACCTTTTTTGTACTCTCTTTCTTCGAATTTCGAATTCGAAAGTGGGGAAACTATTGTTGGGGATAAATTTTGCTCTCATCGAAGTTCAGCCTGATGCTTAGCCTAATGCAACTAGTAATTCTGAAGAAACTTCGATCAAAAATTCTTTCTCTAGTGGCTGAACCCCTCAAGCGATCGATCTCATTTAGTAACCAAACTCATCCAACGGTCCAACTCCTTTCGGACTCCTCTTTCAGTCGGATTTCTATAGAAGTCAAACTCCTTCTAGATCTCTCCTTCAGTCAAGCTCCTTTAGGAGCCAAATTTCTTTCAGACTCCTCCTTCAGTCAAATTTCTACAGGAGTCGAACTTCTCTCGGATCTCTCCTTCAGTCAAGTTCCTTCAGGAGTCGAACTTCTTCCGAGTCTCTCCTTCAGTCGGATACCTTCAGGAGCCGAACTTCTTTCGAACTCCTCCTTCAGTCGGATTTCTATAAGAGCCGAACTTCTTTTGAATCTCTCCTTCAGTCGGATACCTCCAGGAGCCAAACTCCTTTCGGACTTCTTCTTCAGTCGGATTTCTATAGAAGTCGAGCTTCTTCTAGATCTCTCCTTCAGTCAAGTTTCTACAGGAGCCAAATTTCTTTCGGATCTCTCATTCAGTCAAGTTCCTCCAGGAGCTAAACTTCTTTCGGACTTCTCCTTCAGTCGAATTTCTATAGGAGCCAAACTTCTTCTGAATCTTTCCTTCAGTCAAGTTCCTCCAGGAGCCAAACTCCTTCTGGATCTCTCCTTCAGTCAAGTTTTCTTCAGGAGTCGAACTTCTTTCGAATCTATCCTTCAATCGGATACCTTCAGGAGCCAAACTTCTTTCGAACTCCTCCTTCAGTCGAATTTCTATAGGAGCCGAACTTCTTTCGAACTCCTCCTTCAGTTGAATTTCTATAGGAGCCAAACTTCTTTTGGATCTCTTCTTCAGTCAAGTTCCTCCAGGTGTTGAACTCCTTCCGGGTCTTTTCTTCAGTCGGATACCTTCAGAAGCTGAACTCCTTCCAGACTTCTCCTTCAGCTGGTTAACTCCAAGAGTCGAACTTCTTTCGAATTTTTCTAGGAGCCGAACTTCTTTCGGACTTCTCCTTCAGTCGAATTTCTTCAAGAGCCGAACTCCTTCCAAATTTCTTCAGGAGTCGAACTTCTTCCAAACTTTTTCTTTGACCAAACTTCTCCACCAATCGAACTTCTCCTGGATTTCTCCATCAGTCGAACTCCATCTGGATTTCTTCAGTGGATTTTTTCTAGATTTCAACTAGCATTCCTTCCAGATGATCCTCTCTAGTCGTATTTTCTTTAGAAATTTGAACTCTCCTAGAATTGATGTATGTCAAAGCTCTTGACTAACCAATGCTTGCTTTCTTCGAACTTTGACTATTAAATCTCAACGAACGGCCACTTCATGGCAATGAAGATCACTCTTCGTAACAAACTTTACGTGGCCCCAAGCGGCCTACTACCGAATGGCCACATTATAACAACGGATACCTTTCTCTATAACAAACTCAACGTGACCCCGAGCGACCCACTACCAGATGGTTACGATAAGCTCCATTTATAAAAATGAACCCTCTAGATACGTTTTCTCTAAGCTCTCTTCTTCTTTTCGAAACTCTGCTGAATTCTTGCCTGAGCACTCCATTTCTGTTGGTCAGAAGAGTTGACTTGATCGTCGAAGGATCCTACCGGATTCACCACCACCGACTCCGGATGGAACTTTATTTTGTAGATCACCGACGGCGACCTCGTCTTCCTCGACTCCAGCTTGATCTGGTGTCAATTAGATTCTGCACCAATAATATGTATGTATGTATGTATGTATATGTATATATGCATGTATATATGTATGTATGTAATGAAAATAGAAGATAATGACTAAAGGAAATAAGAACCCTAGGGATAGATGGTGGAATTTGTAAGGAGAGAAATAAATGGCTTATAAGATATAATACTGAAGGAAGGAAAATGGGATATGGTAAGTAAACCTTTTAAGAAATGAGAAAGTTTAGTTCGTGGATAAGACTAAGAAGATGGTACAAGAGATTGGATTCAAAGTGTATGAAAAATTATATCACAAGTTAAGAACTAAAGATAATGAAAAAAATATTTATAAGATTGTAAGACTAAGAAAAAGGAAAACTAGAGATTTGACCCAGGTTGATTCAAGTTTTGTCCTCAGATACAAGGAGACGATATGTCTCATCAGCTTTCTCTCAGTTTACAACCACTCATGGAATTGATCATCATCAGCTCTCCTACCAATATAGCTAATAGTAAAATGGGGTCATAGAAAGAAAAATTAAAAAAAAAAAATTGGTTAGGGAGGATAAGATCAGAAAAAGATGGAGAAATTATCTTAATAAACTATTTAGTGAAAGTCATCTAAATAATTTATGATGTCTTACTAGTTCTATTAAAGATAAAAATGTTAAATATACATATAGAATCAGAGTATTTAAGGAACAATAGGTTATGAAAAAAGATGAAAAAAAAAAAAAAAAACATGCGAGGATCCATGCAGATATATATGTGTTTAGTCTTACATCAATTATTGGCCAAGAAGATTTTGAATACTTATATAAAATAAAGCAACTTAAATAATATCTTCTAGTTAGCCTTTTCACGTATGAGATCATAAGTCATTACAAATAGTATCAAAGTTGACTTAACATATAGCCCATGTGAACTAGAAGAACTGCAACATGGCCCATTAGGGCTGGCCATAAGCTAATTATGGTGTTTGTGATTGGATTTGAATAGATTTGGATACTTAATCTATCTAATAAGAATATTAGGCTTAAAAGGAGAGAGGATGTGAGAACTCATGTGGACATGTATTTAATTCTACATCAGTTATTCATTAAAAAGATCTTAGATACATACGTAGGACTAAAAAACTCAAATAATACTTTTTGATTAGTCTTTTTGTATGAGGTCCTTGGTTATTACAAAGTAGTTGAATATGATAGAATCCTTATTAAGATCTAGAAATGTTTAGATGACATCGGAGTAACTTGCAGGTTGATTAATTTGTTTAGTAAGATTCTAAAAAATAAGAAGATTCTTTATGAATGGAGGAAAAGTACTGCAGTACCAATTTATAAAAAGATGAACTTCAAAATTATTCTACTTATCATAATATTAAACTTATGAGTCAATTATGAAAATCTAAAAGAGGGTGACTGAGTACAACTTGAGATGTGACAAACAAATATCAGAGAATCAATTTGATTTTATATTAGAAAATTGATCCAACTATAATTGATTCTAATAAGTTTACAATGCATATTTAGGTAAATATAGTGGTAATACTAGTTAGTTTCTAACCACAATAGCTAAGCTTACAATGCATATTTAGGACAATATTCCTTAATACATGCTATTTGCAAGTGATATAGTATTAGTATATGAAACTAATATCAAGGTTAATTATAAGTTGGAATTATCGAGGGCTGAATTAAGAGCTAAGGATTTTAAATTAAGTAGGATTAAAATAGGACTAAAATAAAATACATGGAACAAAGTTTTAGGATGGAGTGAAAATTGAGGGTCATAAAGTTTGAAAGAGTGATTATTTTCAATATTTAGATTTTCATATGAAAGTAGAGATTGAAGAGAATATTATCCATAAGATTAAAGTAGATTGAATAAAATATTAGAGATATGCAAATAGGATATTATATGATCTAGGATATCTACCAAGTAGAATAGCTATACAACCAACAATGCTTTATGAGAGAATGTTGGATGGTAAGCGAATAATATGTGCATTAAATGAGTGTGGCCAAAATAAGAATATTGTGATAGATCTATGATAATATAGAAAAAGAAATAATAAGAAACTAAATCATCTATTAAATGGTAAAAGAAGAATCAATTGAGGATAAATTAGTAGAATGAAGATTTAGATGGTTTGGACATATACAAAGTAGGCCAAGGGATGCACCAGCATGAAGGAATGGTTTGATATATATAGAATTAAAGAGAGAGGCAAATCAAAAATTTAATGGGATGAAATAGCAAGGAAGAACTTGATATTTCTATATTTTCAGAAATTGTGGCCTTAAACAGAGCGGGATAGAGGAAAGGGACTTAATTTTGAGCCAACCCCAACTTGTTTAGAATTAAGGCTTATTTATTTGAGTTTAGTTGAGTTGAGTAGTGATTATATAAGTGGTTAATTTTCAATGGTAAGACTGTGATTGAGGATGATAAAGCATCCTTTCTAAATTTCTTGAGGTCCAATAATTGGCAAAAACCTTAAATAAGAAGAAAGTGGAAGAAAGTTTGAGACATACGGTGGGGCGAGGGTGATTTGAGCAGTTTGTTTGTAGCAAAATGCAACAATTTTTAGTAGGAAAAAAAAATACAGTCAAATCAGTCAGAGGTTGATTGAAGGAAAGTTACACAATATGCACCAACGAAATCAAAAGGAGATAGGAGGCATGTTCAGAATACTAAATCTTGTATCTACATGGTGTAAGTTACATCTTTGGAATGAAGGTGTAATAGTGCTGTACTTCTATTCTTTTTCTTTTCTTTCTACTCTTCTTGTGGATTTTGCTTCATTATCTCAGTGAATCTGGTTAGGCACTTCGTGTCTAATTTTTCCTTTTAAGAAAAATGTAAAAATAAAAAATAATCCTGAAGACCAGAACATTCTGATTTATTTCTCAGACATATGAAAGAGTAATTTTTGAACTGGTTTTCCCTTGTCGAGGAAACAGATTGTCTTTGTCCATGTAATAAAATCTCTAACGGTTCATAAGGTCAGAAGATTCAATATTGAGGAGAAATATCCTTGCAAATCACTTCAGACAATCCAATTCAAAAAGCAAGTCAGAGAAAATTATGACTAGGAAAAGAGTCAGGACAGAATAAATATAATCTAAAAGCAATATATCTGATGTATGAAACATGCTATAATGAAACAGAAAGGATGAGCATCCAAAACGTACCAGAATATTAATTTGGAAAGCTGGGACTCTTTGAAGCCTCATTAGACGGAGAAACAATCGCCTTCCCAGCCTGCTTGTCAGAAATTGGGTTTTGCAAACTTGGTGATGGTTCTGGCGCAGGCAAAGGATCATCGGCCATTAAAACAACATGTTCGGTACTTTCTCCTTGCGACTGAGGTGCTAACGAGCTGCCCGAAGGTAGGGGTGGCACGGAAGAACTAGCTTGCGTCGGCGAAGGTGGACGCCCATGTGTCGTCCAGTAACCAAATTCATAATCTCCCTTGACTGCACCTTCCATAATACCGTTCAAGTCATGCATTGCACTCTGCTCACTGGATTGTCCACCGTTGTTCAATATGGTCGCATCAGAGTGCATATTGTCAACTCTGGGATTACGAGTACTTGCATCCAGCCAAGGGACCATGGTTTGATAACTGTGGCCACCCACAAGAGACCAAGTGCTTGGCGCTGTATTATTTCCAGGACTAGCTCTCAGAAATCCTCCACCAGTGAACTGATTTTGATAGCCCCAAGCCTGGTTTAAACCGGCCATGGCTTCATAGTCTTTCCAGCGGGGATCATTAAGCGAACCGGCCAGCTGAAATGCATTCCGTCTGGAATTGGTGTTGCTCATGATTTCTATCGGCACATTATTGCCCATGACGGAATAGTTTCTCACAAGAAGTGGCGAAGGAGAGCGATTTAGCCATGTCCTACCAGGCACATAATTATTACCAGAAACTGTGATACCCGTATTTTCTGCTGGCGATTGAAGTATTCTGCTCTGGAAACCACCCCAATGTCCTGGAGGCGCACTATCACCTACATATTGGCTTTGGATATTAGTCGGCGACATCACGCTTCCCATGATATTACCAGGCTGTGACTGCATATATCCAGAGAAAGTAAAGCCTCCAGATCCGCTCAGAAAATGTTCATGGGTTGGTGGCAGAGAAAAGCTGTGCGCTTGGCCCAAATAGGAGGTCGAGCGACCTACATTCCCATGACGGTAGCTGATTTGAGATGGAGGGACCATCTCATCTATCGTGTTCACAGGAATCTCATCGACGTTTCGTCCATCCAAACCGAGGACTAGTGACATATACGGCCCAATATGGGTGCCAGATGACGTTCCAACCTGATTGCTGCCATGGGCTTCAAAAGTACTGGCTGCAGTAGTTCTGGTAATATTCGAAATAGTCTGCACTGTCTCGTTAGCTGTGGAGTCCCCATTATCATCACCAATTTCATTCTGTCCGCCGGTAATAACAGCTGGTACATTAAGATCCACAGGGAAAGTTGATCGTCTCATTGCGAGTGTACGATGGAGATCCCTTTCCATTGCAGCGATTGCTAGGTTTCTAAGTTTACCTGTTCCCTTGAAAATAATGAATAAGAGAGGTTATTAGATGTTCAAGTAGTAGATCTAAAAGAAATTCGTACAAGTAGTAGAAGATTAAACCTGATTATGACGGAACCAACTCCCAGGATAAGAATATATTCAGATTGAAAATAGTACATCATGCAGAATAATGCAAGAAGGTAACCTCTAGATTATATTTTATGTTCTAATAATGATTTAGGTTTTCTTCTTTTTTAAAATTGGTATTTTATGTTCAAATAATGATTTAGGTTTTCTTCTTTTTTCAAATATTGATTTAGATTTTCTTCATCTTCGTGACATGATCATAAGGAGCCGTTTAATGGTGAGATTATCTAAAGCTGAAGATTTTTCAGTTTATCTAATTGAGCTTGTGCAGCCATTAATAGTGCACAAATACAACACGAAGAGCCATTGTTTCTTTATGTAACGAGTTTATCCACGTCTACTATGATCACAACCACCAGACTGCAAAGAGAAAGAGCACACTACTTTCTTTTACGAGCAAGGAAGAGGACTCACAGTTGCCCAAGCAACCATATACAAAAGGTCAGGAAATATTGATCATGTAGTAAGAGTCAACAAACATGAAACGAAGGTATATCTTATTCCTTCCACACATAAATGACAAGACAAATACTGCAGGATGGTGTACCTCTGGGTTTTGTCCATCATGAGATGGACGGCTCCGTGCGGTAACTTATGGCATTTTTTGAGTAGCGCAGAATCCCATTGCCTCTAGAAACCATCGACAAGACCCCAAAGAAAATGAATATGGGTGTCTTCCGACAGAACTTAAAATTCCTCAAGAAAACTGTGACGCTTAATTAAGTTTATGCCCACAAACTCTTTCTGTTATGGCTCAGCAGGGTTCAAACCTTTGTCCATCATTGCTTTTAGTAATTAATGAAATGTTTCATAAAACTCACCTTAAACGGTTACCTCCTTGATCTAATTATATCCTCTTAGAAAGAAGGAAGATGAGATTCTAGAAGAAATAAACGTCGAAAAGATGGTGAAAAACAAACTCTGTAGGAAGCAACATATCAAAATATAACTTAATACCTTTAAAAAATAAAATTAAAGCCTTCAGTGGAAGCTAATATAATGGGTATTCAGACTATAATATCTTGTAGAATGAACTCTCCCCTTTCATCCAACCTACAAAAGCACACAATCAGTTAGAAAGAACATCAAGATATGTATGTGCATCTTATAAAATGAGCTCTCCCGTTTAGCACACCTGCCAAAGCACAAAACAAATTCCACGTTGTTTTACTTATAGAGAAGAACATTTATTGGACCCGCAAAAGCACAAAACCAACAACACAATGTCCTTTTTGTTAGAGAAGAATTGGGCAAAGCACCATCCAAATTTGAAGGCCAACTACACAATGTTAAGATCCATTTCTCTATTACTTCAAATTTCTAGACCTCCTTCATCACCTTTTCCTTTTTTTGGAGAAACTTTAAGCTTTACCATATATTAAGAAATTCAGTTGAACTTTTTAATCTTCCACGGTACGGTTATTGAACAATTCCCTAACACAAATATCCCTCAAACATTTATCTAACATGCAAAAGCACAAAACCAACTGCATGATGTCCCTTTTTCAGTGAAGAATTGGGAAAAATGCAGTCCAAATTCAAGGCCAACTGTAGAGTATCAAGATCCATTTCTCTATGACTTCAAATTTCTAGACAGCTCTCATTAATTTTTTTTTTTTCCCTCCCTTTTGCAAAATCTCTTGTGACTAATTCAATGATAATCCTTTTTTTCTTAGCCTTTCTCAGAGCTTAACAAATTCAGCCGAATTTTTTCTCTTAATCTTCTGAAATACAGTGAGTGAAAAGTGACCTAATGTATGCAATATTGATAAGATACATGAACATAGTAAAATGTATTAAAAGATCCAAATTCTTAAACTACTCATGCATCTTACGAGCCTGCAATTAAGATATACTTGAAGGTTCTGTCAGAAAAGGGGAAAAAAAGATACACCTAAAGGTTCATGAAGAAAAAGAGATGCACTCGAAGATGCATTTATTTACCATCAGAAGACCAAATCGATTTCCTTGATGAACCAATTAAAAGAAAATAAATTTAAAATTTGAACAAGAAATTGATGAAGAGAACTGGTTAAGCAGGAAAGTATCTAGACATGGGAAACATCTTTAGAAAGAATTGACCATAATTAATGATATCTCATATGCACCAAAATGCACTTCAGAATGTAGACTAGAATCTATCTACAGTTCAGAGGTCCAAATAACACACACACAACAGATATAGACATATAGACATAGTATTAACTTAAATATACGCACACATACACATTTTATACATAACTACATGTGCAAAGTAGACTTGTAATGCACCCACCAACCAACTTTGAAAGTTGTTCCTACAGAAAATTGCAATCTTACCTCCAATACTTCCCCTATATAACTTTATATGCATGAATTATTTTCACTGTGCAATTAACGCATCAAGAGAAAAAAGGTGAAGAATTTAATGTAAAAATTGTCCATTAAGTGCATCAACTAAATGAACAATAGGAGCATTACAACAGTATCTTTATATACATGCATGTATATATTTATAAAGTCAGATCTTGGAAACAACCATAAATACCGGAACAAAATGAAAAAATCCTCGATTCTATGTAACTCTAATAACATAATGGCGATACTTAAATGGAACAGCAATTGATGATTATGAAGCTATGCTGTTTGCAAATATCTGATATGGATACAATATTAAAAACATGGAAAAATTAGGCATGTCATCTCTCACTTATCACATAAAATTAACTACACAAATCAGTTATTATTAAGAAAACAAACAATGAAAACCTGAATCTGAATGAATAAAAAGCACAAAAGAACAACAATCAGATTATTAAATGAGAGGACTGCTAATCCGTTCAGTGAAAATCAGAAGCAAATAGGCTTCCAAATTCAACAGGAATGAAAAGGGTCATCTTTCATATAAAAGAACTCTAGAGAAGTGAAACATTACGAACCTAAAAGTTCGATCCAAAGAGTATTATAAGGGAAGACATTAAACAAGAACAGGAGCTGAACCTGATGAAGAAAGAACGGAAGAAATAATGATGGAAGAGATAGATATGTGTTCTCATTACCGCGCGTCTGTCGTGATGTCCAGAAAGCTCTTGAGGGCTGAATTGGAGCAAGGAAATACTTATGGGAATTAAGAGACGGAGTTCTCTTACAGAAGAAAAAGAAGAGAGTTTCAGAAGAGCGTGAGGAGTGTGTGATAAGAGGACAGGAGCTGGCTTCCCTTTTTCAAATGGAAAGGTATAGGAAGTTTGGCGCTTGGCTGATGACGTTGGTGCATATAAATAAATAAACAAATAAATACATACAATGTATGATATGTGCTGCTGCGCGCGCTTTAAAGCCCCATGTATTACTCTTTTACCAAAAAAAAAAAAAAAGCCCCATGTATTACTCGGTGAAACTTTACGTTACGGTTCTGTTGGCGATTGCTGTGGGTGGGGGTCATGTTGGCTGCCATAAGCATTTAATTACAGAGGACAAAATAAGTCTTGCCGGCTCAATTAATGAATCAAAATTTAAAAAATATAAGTTAAATTGTTTATAAAAGGTTAACTCAAAAGTAACCTTTTACTTTTTTTATTTTAATGTAATTCAGCTGACAAAGATACTGAGAGTTTTGAGAGTCCTACTGGAGAACTAGGTTGGAGTCCCATATGCACAACATAAAATTTTATTACCAAGCAAATGTTAAAATTAAGAATACCATCTAATATGTTAAAAGGTCATATTTAATTGAAACATAGATTTATATATGATTTGTAGAAATAGGTCATGGACATGTTATAATTGATTATTTAGGATATACCTGATAAAATGGCTGCATCAGGACTCTGAAACCAAATTTATCTTATTTAATTAATAAAACAGTCAAACCAACTAGGTTGCTAACCAACATGAATCCCATATGCAGACTAGTTGAATTTTGTTGGTTAAAAGCCTAGTTCGAATGTTATATCAAGTATTGCCACTGTTTAATTTGTTGTTCATTTTGTCGCATATGAAAACTTTTTACAGTCTTAAATTGCAGACAAGTTTGGCTTTTTGACAAGATCTTCTGTTTTATCTCTAACCATCAACCCTTGTCCCATATATTTGAGTTACCTCCAGCGAAACAATCAAAATTGGGAAACTTCTTATAACTCTCATTTCTTACAAACTTTTTGAAAGATTGACGGGACATTTGAAATCATCGTAATCATGGCCTGTAGACAGTGGTCTAGTGTTCTTCTATATAAATGACAATATGGAAGAAGAGCTAATATATTGACTATGTAGATTGATTAAAACATTATCTCCTTCTATCAAAGTTTTACAAAAGAGAAGATTTGGGAACGCAAACATAAAACAAAAAGAGGATTTTTATGTATAAGATGAGTTAGCTTAGTCTTGGGGCAAATTTCAAGCTGTTGTCAAAAATTTTCATGGACCATGCTTGATTTTTTAGATGCATGGATGTATGGTCCAAGGCAAACCCTAATTTAGCTGAAGCCCTGTCCATTTATTCCGGCCCTCTCCATGTCTCTTAATCTTCATTGTTTTCTTCTGATAAAAGATGAGCGAGGGTTCCCACCTTTGTTTATTACTGGAAGATATTTACAAGAAGTTACCATTACAAATTGGCTTACATAATTAAATGGGTAGGAGAACCATTTCTCGCCGAGCTAGGGAGTTGACAAAACCTCGATGTAGTAATGTTCTCCCCTTGATTAATTGTCTCAACCAACATGGGACCAAAACGTGCAAAATGTGAGGGACAGTCCCCTAACACTCCTCCCTTGCCGTCTTCTCCTAATCACCATGGTTAAAACCTCTAGTCTCATATCCCTCTACATTAGCATCCTTCCTAATACTTTAGTTTCTACTTCCCATTCCTCCTATGAATAGATATCAATGCTTTGAAGGGAGTTACAACTTTGTGAAGGGTTTTGTGTGTAGAGTAGGCCTCAAGACAAAATATCCTCCTATTTCTTTCTTTCCACACAATCCAGCAGATAGCAATTACCAGGCAGTCCTAAGATATTTTTGAAATATATTTGTGAATCTGATTTCTCCACTAGTTCCATAACTCATCCATTGATTTTGGTGTGATGGAAGTATTTATTTTATTCGTGACATGTTGCCAAATCTCCCTAGTGTACTTACACTCAAGGAATAGGTGTTTAACTATTTCTTCCTCTTCAATGCATAGTGGGCATTGGAATGGTGCATTCAGATTCCTTCGCCTCAAGTTGTCTCCCATCAAAATCTTGTTTCTAAATAGTAACCAATTGAAGATCTTAGTCTTTTCTGATATCGAAAGTCTCCAAAAATTTGAAAATTCTGTTGTTATTTTCTTATGCCTTAGGAAGAAACAGCAATATTTTATTTAGAAGGTTTCGTCATTTTCCCACTTCCAGACTATTGAATCTATCTCCCTACTGAGGGATACATTGCTTAGTTTCGATTCCAATAAACTGAGCTCTCTTTCCTCCACTATACCTAAGATATCTCTAAATAGGCTTCTCTTCTCTATAGTTATTGTTGCTTGAGCTACTATAATTTCTGGGTAAGAGGTTAGGAGATACAAGCTTAGTAACTCATCGCAAAGTGGTTTATTACCAGTCCAATGATCATGCCAAAAGGATATATACATCCTTGCCATTTCCGCATTGAAACTTAATGTTGTGTCTAAATAGTTGTATCACCTTTAAAACACTTTTCCAAACTACTGAGGCAAACCTTGCTTTCTTACACTTTGTCGTCTATGGTGTCTTATGTTGATAATGTAGTCATCGTTACCAGTCCAATCATCATATCTCTAAACACTTTTCCAAACTTAACTCGTCTATGGTGTCTTATGTTGATAATTACTCCCAAGCTGCCTAATTTTTTTGGACGGCACACCTAGATCCAGTTTACCAAGTTAACACCTCTTGCACCCCCTTGTTACCTCTTCAAAGGAATTGTCTATGCATTTTGTCAATCTTCTTGATGATTTTCCTTAGTATGAGAAGTGAGAACATCCAATAAGTGGGAATGGAGCTTAGACAGGCATTGACCAAAGTTACACGCCCCTCCATTGAAAGCATTTTACCCTTCTATGCTAAAAATTTATATTCTTATGTTTTTCAACAGAAAGAACCAATTAGCTGACCAAAGATTTGAAGTGTATAGTGTGAAGCCCAAGTATTTCATGGGAAGTTTAGAGTAAGCATATCCTATTTGCTTAGCAAAATTCTTACTAGAGGATTTTGTAATTCTGGTCCCGAATCAGTTGCTCTTGTCAAAGTTGATCTTTAATCTCGTGAGTAGTTTGAAAGAGTAGAATATAAACTTGAGTCTTGATATTTGTAGCTTATTGGCATTGCTCAATATGAGTATATCATCAGTATATTAAAGGCAGTATGTGTTACCTGTTGTTTCTTTAGCACCAATTCCTTCAATGAGTTCATATTTTGTAGCTACTTTGAGTATCTATCAAGTGTATCTATGACTAGGATAAACAAAAATGGTGACAAGGGATCACCTTGTTCGAGTCCCTGCTTGGCAAGAGTTGGCTTGCCATTGACAAAAAGTGCCAACTTGCTGGAGCATAGTAAATTTTTAACCCAATTGCACCACCCTTCCCCAAAGCCTCTTGCCTTCATGAGCTCAAAAAGGAAGCTCTAGTTTATAAATCCAGCTTTAGCAAAATACCTTTTTGCTTTGTCTTTGAACAATGTGAGATAATCTCCATGGCCACGAAGTAACAGTCTACAATTTGGCGCCCTCAGATAAATACGAATTGTAATTCTAAAATCAAAGAGTTTATATATTCAATAGCCTATTTGCCAGTGTCTTTGTGAAACTTTTGACAATCCCACTAATCAGGCTAATGGGGCTATAATCCTTCGCCCCCAAATTGCCTTGACGTTTTGGTATAAGGGTGATATATGAGTAATTTAATCTTCCTGTGTCAGTGTTCTTGGAGTGAATGGCCTGAAATAGTTTGCATACATCTTCCTTTATCACTACCCAAAAGTGCTGGTAAAATGTGAATGTGAAACCCTCAGGTCTGGGGCCTTATCCTTTGGGATAACAAAAATAGCTTCTCTAATTTCATCTTCTGAAAAGGATTTATCCAACTCCTTCAGATTTACCCATTCATCAGGGAAGATACTTTTCCATTCAACTTGTATATCAAAGCATTTTTCCGATCCTAATAGCTTCATGAAATAATGGGAGAAGATTTCTCTTATCTGCTTTGGTTCCTCCATTGTTCTTCCCTAGTCTTCAACTTGAAATATTTTATTTTTGCTCTTCCTTGTGCTTGCCATCATATAAAAGAATATTCTATTTTTGTCTCCATACTTCAGCCATTCTACTCTTGAACTTTGCTTCCACAAGATTTCTTCCTGTCTGAGGATAGTATTCATCTGTTCTTTCAAATGCAATCTCTCTTTATGTTCCCCCTATGATAAACTTCAGGTCTCTTCTTGTGTATCTAACCACATCAGCCTTTCTTTCATCCTATGTTTCTTAATTACATACTATATTACTGTTATGTACTCTATTCCATTGTTTCAGTTTTGATCTCATGTATCTAAGTTTTTGAATGATATTACTAGCTGCATCTTCTGAACTTGGAGCAGATTGCCACCATGATTTAACTAACTCATCAAACCCCGATATGGTGAGCCAAAAATTTTTGAATCTCAATATTTCCCCCCAGCTTGTTTGCTAGAATATTCCAATAGTAGGGGCCAGTGATCTAAGGTTGTTTTAGCGAGTGGATGGAGAGAATTGAGGGGGAACATTGATATCCATTCCATGGAAACTAGGCACCTATCCAGCTTTGCGAGGATAGGATTTCCTTGATGGTTAGACCAAGTGTACTGGATATGGTTGACGTTCACCTCAAAAAGCTGGACATTGTTGATGGAGTTATTAAATGTTTCTATTGACTTTTCCTTCTTAGATGCTCCTCCTCTCTGAATGGAATTTAACTACGTTGAAGTCTTAATCTTCATTGTTGATTGATGAATGCCAAAAAATAACATGATATAACAAATCAAACATCTTATCAAAGATGACTCTGGAAGGTACCCACTACAAGAAATCAATGATTTTGCAATCAATTTTACGATCAAAATTTTTACGATTGATTTTACGATGATTATTAAAAAAAATTAATATAAAGATCAAAAAATATCGGTTGCAAAATTGATCATAAAATTCTAATTTTTCGATCGATTTTGCAGCCCAAAATTTGAATATAAAAGTAAATTTATAAAATATTAATGTTTCAATTTAAGATAATTTTAAAAAAATTTTGATCGATTTTTAGATCAAAAAATTAAATTTTTCGATCAAAAAATTGATCGAAAAATTTTTGATCAAAAAATTGATCAAAAAATATCAAAATTATTTTTTAATTTAAAATAAATTTAAAAAAATTTCAATCGATTTTTTGATTGCAAAATTATTTTTTTTGACCAAAAATTTTTTTGAAAAATGCCAAAATTATTTTTTTAATTTAAAATAATTCAAAAAATTTTTCTATCAAACTTTTGGTTGCAAAATTAATTTTTTTTATCAAAAAATTTTTGACCAAAAAATCAGTTGAAAAATGCCAAAATCATTTTTTTAATTTAAAATAATTCAAAAAATTTTTGAATAATTTTTTGGTCATAAAATTAATTTTTTCTAACCAAAAAATTAGTCAAAAATGTTTTAACCAAAAAATTGATCAAAAAATACTAAAATTATTTTTTTAATTTAAAATAATTCAAAAAAAATTTTGACCGAAAAATCAGTCAAAAAATTTTAAAATTAATTTTTTATTTAAAATAATTTAAAATTTTAGCGATCAATTTTTTGATCATAAAATCAATTTTTTCGATCAATTTTTTGGTTACAAAGGTATTTTGCAACCAAATATAATTTTTTTCTATTTTTCTCTGAATATGGTATAATTTTAGAATTTAAAATCTATCTTCACTATTTATTATCTAAATAGTTATTATTATAATATCGTCATGAAAGATTGGCTCGATTCGATAGCCCTTAGCTATATCGATCAATAAAATTTGATTTCAACGATCATGAAAAATGGTATGATAATCTGATAGATAAAGACTATCGATGGGTTCGAAAATTTGCAATGATGATCTTGGTGATATTTATAGCATACTATCAAAATTTTACTTTAATTGAACATCATTATCATGGTCAATTTAGCATGGAATAATTTAGAACGTTAAATAAAAAATGAGTGATAAAAAAGCCAAACAACATCCAATTTTAACATATTTTTTGGATAAATGATATTTTCTACTACTTTAATCATTTATATGGTGATGATCATAAAATCCAAACTACGCATATATGAACCATCGATGTTAAGTAGATTTTACAAAAGCATAGGTATAATTGCCTAAGAACTTTAAGAATGAGTATCAAGAAACATATAGTTTTAGATCGTTCATATATGCACGGTTTGAATTTTACGATCACCACCATACAAACGATCAAAGTAGTTGCAAAGATCATTTATCTAAAAAATTATCTTATAATCGGATACCATTTGATCTTTTGATCACTCATTTTTTATTTAACAGTTCAAATCATCCTATGCTAAATTAACCCTGGTAATGATATCCGATTGAAATAAAATTTTGATAGTGTGCTATAAATATCATCGAGATCATCATTGTAAGTTTTCGATCCATCGGTGGTCTCTATCTATTAGATCATCATATGATCGTTCATGATCATCAAAATCAAATTTTATTGATCGACATAGCTAGGGCTACCAGATCAAGCCGATCTTTTGTGATGATACTCTAATGATAATTACTTAGATAATGAATGATGAAGATGAACTTTAAATTTTAAAATTATACCATATTCAGAGAAAAATAGAAAAAAAATTATGTTTGATTGTAAAATACATTTATGATCAAAAAATCAATTGAAAAAAAATAATTTTATGACTAAAAAATTTGTCACTAAATTTTTAAATTATTTTAAATTTTAAAAAAAATTATGGTATTTTTTGATCAATTTTTTGATCATAAATTTTATGATAAAAAAATTGATCAAAAAATTAATTTTATGATTGAAAAATCGATAGCTAAATTTTTAAATTATTTTAACTTAAAAAAATTAATTTTGATATTTTTTTTTGACTAAATTTAGATCAAAAAATTTACAATCAAAAAATCGATCGAAAAAATTAATTTTGCAATCAAAAAATTGATCGCTAAATTTTTAAATTATTTTAAATAAAAAAATTAATTTTGGTATTTTTTGATCGATTTTTTAGTTGCAAAATTTTTTTAATTTTTGCAACCAAAAAATTGAATATAAATTTAAATTTTAAAAAAAATTAGTTGGCGCTTTTTTTTGGTCATCGTGGTTGTTTTTTTTAAATAAGAAAAAAAAAACTTTATAAGCCACCCCAACTCTAGCCCCATCCTAATCACCACCGACCCCCATCTTTCCGTCCCCGACCCATCCTCCCCTCCCCGGTGATTGCCCACTTGGTCTCCCCCTTGTAGTTGGCCCACCGCGATGGCCCCCTCCCCTCCCCGACGATCGCCCGTGATAGCCTCCCCTCACTGGCCCATCGTAATGGCCCCCCTTCTCCTCCCCAGTTACTGCCCACGATGGCCTCCCTCGCTGGCCCACTGTGATGGCCTCCTTCCCCTCCTCAGTGACTGCCCCTGAATGGCCTTCCTTTGCTGCACCACAACGGCCACCCCTCCCCTCCCCAGCTTGTAATGCCCCTATCCCCTACCCGTGCCCCCCTCGAACCGCCGCCCACTAAATGGCCCCCCTTCCCTTTCTCCTTGCCGCCACCGTACCGTCAGCTCCGGTGGGGAATGGGGGGAAAACGAGCAGTCGGAGGACCGAGGTGCGATGTCGGAGGCACGAGCAGGGCGCCCCGAGGGAGGTTGCAAGTGCCGAAAGCACAGAGCAGCAACCAAGGGTGCGAGCCGGAGGTGCAGCCGATGGCAGGGCAACCACGGGTGTGGGTCCAAGAGCCAACGGGACGGTGCAGGTGGCAGGGTGCAGGGCAAGCCAAGTCGGAGAGCGAGTGCGGAGGCCAGGGGCAGGGTGGGCGATGCGATGGCCCGAGGGTAGGGCAGGCGATTAAGGGGTGGTGTGGGTGGCCAAAGGCAATGGGGCGATTGCAAATGGCCGAGGGGTAAGATGGCAGCCAGGGGGCGATGTGGGTGGCTAGGAAGGTAGCGCAAGGCGCCAGCGATCGACGAACGATGCGGGTGGACAAGGGGTAGCGTGGGGGGTGGGGTGCGGGGGACCAGAGGGCGGCACTGGCGGATGAGGGCAGCAATAGAGGTGGCACTATAAGTGCATGGGAGGAGGATAGAAAAATAAATAAATAAATAAAATATTAAAAATAAAATATTAAAAAATTATTTAAAAAATTAATAATTTATTATTTATAAAAATAAAATAATATAAATTTAAAATATAAAATATAAATTAGAGACTGATTTTGCAACCAATTTTGAAAATTTAAATATTATAAAAAATAAATAGTGATCGATTTTATGATTAATTTTTTAATTAAAAAATTTAAAAATAATTAGTGATTGATTTTGTGATAGATTTTATTAATAAAAATATTTAATAAAATTAGTGATCGATTTTGCGATTGATTGTATTAACAAAAAAAATTCAAAAAAAATAGCAATTGATTTTATGATCGATTTTTTTGAAAAATATATTTTTCAAAAAATTTGCAACCAAATTTTTGATCAATTATTATTTAAATTTTTAGTTTAATATTTTTTCATTAATTTAGCAATCAATTTTTTTAAAAAATATTTTTTAAAAAATTTATGACTAAATTTTTGATCTATTCTTATTTAAATTTTTAGTTTAATATTTTTTAATTAATTTAGTGACTAATTTTATGATTGATTTTTTTAAAAAAAATATTTTTAAAAAATTTATGATCAAATTTTTGATCAATTTGAAAATTAAAAAATTATAATTTTTTTATAATTTTTTTAAAAATTAGAAATCTATTTTTTATAAATTTTTAATTTTTAGAAATTAGATGATTTATTTTTATAATTTTTTTAAAAATTAGCAACCAATTTTTTGATTTGAAAATTGGTTGCAAGTTTTTAATTTTTTTAAAAATTTTAATAATTTTTTTTCGATCGGTAAATCGATCGCTAGATTTTGCGACTGAAAAATTTAGTCGAAAAATATTTTCACCACCCTTTTTGCAACCAAAAATTTTTAGTCGCTAAATTATTAGCGATCGATTTTTAGCTTTTAGCAACCAATTTTTCGGTCGCTAAAATTCTATTTTCTTGTAGTGCCCGACTTGCTCCACATGATGTTTTGGACTAGGATTTCCATGGGAGAAGAATGTTATAGCAATTGAGCTCATCTACCACCACATTGATCTAACCCCTTTTAATCATGCAATTTCTGTAAATGGATAAAATCACTAAATTGTTCTACAAGGTAAATTGATGAACTTGATAATAATTAACAAGTAATTGGTTCATACTTGTGTTTGTCTGCTTAAAAACCATGTTCATGTTTATTGCTCAATTGAGCTCCTAAAGATACAAAATCAAGCCCTTCACTGAAAGAAGAAGAACCAATTAGGAACAATTTTGGAGTTATTAATAAGGTTAATAATAATGTTATTTAAAATGACAACCTATTGCCCAATTATACAAAGCCAACTCAACTAATTCTTAATAATAAAATAATTGATTAAAAGTGTTATGTTCACTATGATTTTGTGTGATTGTGTTATGGATGATGACAAGAAATGGAATGATTAATCCTTAATGGCATGTTTTTTATCAATTAGTAGCATGGTTTAAGATGTCATAGCCAAATCAATGTTGTAACAGTTTTGGTAGGGGCCATTAATATATTCGATATATCAATAATGGCTATTTAAATAGCAATCGTTGGCTGTCCATTCACATTATAATGGCCACTATATAATTAGAATTATTAACTGATACTAGGAAGGAGTTAAACTAGGGTTGAAAACTCAAAGAAGAAAGGATACATTAACACTACCGATTGTAATAAAATAGAAATCTCAATATAAGTTATTGAATCCAAACAATGGCAGCAATGAATCCATGCAACAATTAGCTTCCAACAAAGGCGGGCAGTTGTTGGAGGAGGAGAAGCAGCATATATATATCTCTCTTCCAAGGCCGAATCATCATCTTGGCCAGCCACTCCAAAGATACAGCTCTCATGGACTCACTTGCGAACCCTAGGAATCCATAAAAGGGAGAATAGAGAGAAAGGAGAGAAGGTAATTCTTACTAATTAATAATTTAAATATCTTAAGTATGATTATAATAATATCTTTAAAGTACAAGAGAATTATGTTCTTCGACATTTCAACATAGGATTCCAAACTCTATCGTATCTTAAAATAGCCTAACTATTAACTTCCCTAATAACACCAAAAGTTATGAAAAAAAGTTCAAAAAGAAATAAAACTTTCTAGAACTAACTAACAACAAATCTTCCTAATGACACAAAACTTAGCTTGGGTTTTGAAACCTATGCATATGGGACTTGTGACGCATGTGGCCAGGACCTACCACCTGTGCAATGGCACGTGCATATATACTAGGTGGCCCAGCATCATTAATGATTATTTTTTAGTGCTTACACTTTCATCAAATAAAATAATTTCTACTAAATCTCAATTATTTACTAATTCTCCAAAAAATTCATGTAAATATTTAAAAACATTTCCATCATATATATGACGCAAACAATGAAACCATCATAATAGCGATTAACATTAATATATATGATGCAAACATTTAGAAATAATGCCATTGTTCTTTCATCATTTCCTTAATTTTCTAGCTTGAAACCATCATCATGGATATTATAAACGTAATTGATTTATTATTTAATTAAATAATTATAAGTCATGCAAATTGAGCCAAAAATGGCCACCATAAATATTATAACAATCAATGATGGTTTTATTATCAATTTGTTATAATGGAATAACACCACTATCAACATCATAATAGTAAACAAAATGATTGTTATAACATACACTATTTCAATATGAAATAATTCCCTATAAAGTGGGCAAATAACGATTATCATAAGCATGATAAATGGTTAGCAAGATTCAGTATCAAGTTGCTACATTGGAATAGCTCAATTATTGACATCATAGTATAGTAGATAAAACGATCATTTTAACCATCACTATGTTAATGTTAGATAATTGTAAATTACAAGGATTGTGCATATAACAACTCGGGACCTCATCTAGAAAAACTATCTAAAAGATATTAATTATTTAGATTTCTTGGTCATGTATGAGCACTCAAGATCTATATATAGTCAATATAGAGGTAAACACATGCCTGCACTAGTAAACCTAGGACCACAAGTACCAATCAAATTTCAATCCATTAAAATCCAATCATAAGTACCATGAATTTAATCACAAAGACCACGATCAATCGATGGTCAACATAAATAGACTCATGTTGTAGTATAAGAATCTAGTTGACTGACTCCGTGAGTTGTGTTGACTCAAGCTTCCTCAAAAGGAAATCAAGCTACGGAAGGTAGACAACTTGACCAAAAATTGTGTGCAAGAGAGGGAAGGGTTGGGTAGAATTGTTGATTCCATGTTTGACCTTTCCTTTGTGAATGATAATATATAGTTGAATGCGAATTAATGTATCCTTTTCATTGGTTTTGGATAGATGTAGCCAATTTGTCCAACTGAACCTTAGAATCTTTGGAAACTAATGCAAGTAACCCTGGAACAAACCTTACTAATTTCCAATTACTGATCAATTTCAAATTATATGAAATATGAGATTATGAATTATGTTTGACATGATTGGTCCTTTACTTTCTTTAAAATTTAGGATCAAACATATGATTGTGAATGATTCAAGTTTTATGTTAAATAACATCGTTTCATGAATACTTTACTGTAAAGATTTATGCATAAATTATGAATTCTAAATTATGAAAAACTGCATGTTACTATGAAATGATATATTTGGCTTGATTATGCATTTTAAGTTCTTTATGATGCTATTCGGTGCTTTTCAATCTATTTATATAGGTATTATTTTCGCAAAGGCCTGGATTAAGGTGGGTGTCTGGCCGAGCTAGAGGTGGTCCATTAGAAACTGAATAAGAGAATGACACCTCCCTCGAAGGTGCCCTAAAACCAAAAAAAAACCCACTAGTCAAAAATTATCCAATGAAGAACCCTCTGGTGCTTAAGTGTTGAGATTGGACTCGATCTAAGGCCTTTAAAAGGCCCTATAGGCAATAGGCAGAGAGTGTAGTTCGATGTGGCTCAGCAGATCACAGGCAATAGACCGAGAAAAGCCAGCAAACTAGAGTAGAAGCAGGGAGCTTCGATCAGACTGTTAAACAATAGTCAGAGCTATAGTGGATCTTCTAAAAAGAGAACTTTGTGAAGGAGAGTGCTTCTTGTTGAGAGAGAGATTGATATATAAAGGTTGAGAGTGTATGATCTCCTCTAATAAAATATCTCTTTTCTCATAGTAAAGCTTGCATGCCCCATGAAAATAAGTCTTAGCTTAATCTACTATTCAATTATATCTTTTTTATTTTATTTTATTTTCTATCTATTACGGTATTGATATCATCGCTTGCATGATAATCCTAAACTTGAAGGATCCATATTCTAGATGAGGAATATTTCCAAGAGATGGTGCTAGAGCAATTAGTACCACGATAATTGGTATCAAAGCAGCTCTGATCATAATAATTGATATCAGAGTTAGATTGTACGAGAGTGCCAAATTGCAACGATGTTGATCGAGATCGAAGAAGATGAAGAAAATAAACTTAATCGAGTTGGAGATCAACTAGTTTGCTGGAAAGAGTAATTTCTCCTTATGGCAAGCAAGGATGAAAGATATACTTATCCAACAAAGGTTAATCAATGCTCTCTTGTGTGAAGAAATGCCGGCTATCATGGAGGTGAAGGATTAGAGGTGGCTCCAAATATAGATGGTGAGTATAATCCACTTATACTTAATGACGATGTAATGATCCATATACTTAACAAGATTTTTTCGATAGTGATGTGATCGAAGCTCGAGGAGATGTACATGATGAAGTCACTCACCAACGCTCTCTTCTTTTAGGAGCAATTCTACCAGCTATAAATAAGTAAAGGATAGAGCATGTAGGAGCATCTCAACAACTTCTAGAAGATTCTCACTGATCTTCTGAGCATTGGTGAAAAGCTTAAGAAGAAGACTAGGATGTTAGTCTTGCTTTCATCACTTTCTTCCTCTTTTTAGTCTTTGGTGACATCTCTTCTTGCAAAAAAAAGTACCATCAAGATGGATGAGATTACTTCTACATTTTTTCAGAACGAGATTCTTAGGTAGAAGAACCGAGCCTCAAGTTCAGATGATGACTCAGTTATGACAATGACTAAAGATGATGGTGGCAGAAGATAAAATGGTAGAGAATCATAAGATGGACAGTCCAAGTCCAAGATGAAACACTTGAGTAATATCAAATACTACCAATATGATGAGTTGGAGCATCGAGTCAGAGATTGTCCATAACTTAGAGATCGAATGGAGGCTACTGAGGTGGCAGTCCAAAGTAATGATAGTGATGAGACTAATTGTATACTGATGGTCTCAGATGAGGTATCTACTTATTTTCAATAGTGAATTTTAGATTTTGAATGTTTGCATTATGCTTGTTATAGAGAGGAGCTATTTGACTTCTTGAAGAGTAGTAAGGATACTATTTATTTAATGGATAGATTGAGCTATGCGATTAAGAACATTAGGATCGTCAACTTGTAGGCACATGATAGATTAATAAAAAAATTAGATGAGATTCGATATATATATCTAGTTTCAGAAAAAATCTAATTTCACTGAGCAAACAGAATTCAAACAACTATAGATGGAGAGCTGATGATAAAATTCTGAAGGTCATGCATGACAGTAGAGTTATGTTGAGAGAAAGAAAGTATGAAAGATACTATCTCTTGATAGAAAACTCAGCATGAGATGGAGCTTCAAAAGCTAGTGAAAGCCTAGAGTGAGATGGAGCTCTAGGAGCAAGTAGATCGGGCACAAGATGCAAGATTTAAGAGGATGATAGATGACATCGCATGATAAAGATCCTATTGTCATAGAAGGCTATCCTGAGCAGATCTCAGATTAGATGAGATACAGCATATGATGGAGATAGGATCGAGTGGTCTAGCTCGACTCTCTGTTTATCAATCTATGAGTTGATAGGTATATGCCCTAGGGCATGAGATCGAGATCATCTAGCTCACTACAAGAAAATAGAAGTTTAACGATGAAAATATTTTCATCATAAATACCAATATTTATGATAAAAAAATATTTTTATTACAAATAATATATTATTTATGATTAAAAATTTACATTGCAAATAAGTTGGTGTTTGCGATAAAAATAAATTTGACATCATAAATATATAAATAATTTATGATAGAAATTTTTTATCGTAAATAATCGATAAAAAATCATAAATTTAAAAAAATAAATAGTAGATTATTTACGATAGAAATGCTTCATCATAAATAATTATATATTTACAATGTAAAATTTATTTCCATCATAAATAATTATTTATTTATGATGATAATTTTTCATCATCAATAATCAATAAAAAATTAAAAATTTTAAAAAAATAAATGATAGATTATTTATAATAAAAAAATTTTGTGTCAACTTTTGCTATACTTCTCTTTTCTGCCAACTTTTGTTCCTCTATTGGACTAACATTTTCTTCAACCAACTGCAAAGCCTGGACTTACAACTCTCCAAATTTGTTCTTTCACTCATCCCATTCATCTTCTATCTTTCTTTTTTTGTACTAACTCCCAAATTTTAAGGATTTTTAGACAATCTGGCTTACTCAAAAAAAAAAAAAAATTGATTCAAGCATGGCAAAAGCCGAGGAGGATGAATCATTGATGGATGCTATATCTCCATCACCAATGCACAATTACTTACAATTAAAAAATTTGGATTGATCTAATCAGATTGATTTGAATTGGGTCATGAGTCAATCCAGCTCATTTTCACTTCAAACATCATGAACATTGAATAACGTGCATCCCATATAACATCGAACAACGTGCATGTCGCTCCGCATCGAACGATCCAAAAATTATGAAAATTTCTGTACTCTCTACATCACATTGAAGTTCTTGTCATTCCCATTCACAATCATAATATAGATGGCGTGCATCTGCACCTGTCCATCACGTGCCATGTGAGCCCGCATGCGCATGATGCATTGAACGGCATGCATACGCTCTATGCATCGAACAAAAATTTAGAAAAAGTATTTATGAAAAGTATTGTGACATAAAAATATCTTAAAGGAAAATAATTTTTGGATATTGTTTTGCGAGAATTATTTGCAATGTAAAACTATTTTTCGTCATTAATTTTTTGGTTAAATTTTTTAAGAAAAACATTTTTTATGAAAAAAAATTTGTCAGAAATTATTAGTGACAAAAACATATTTCCATTGCTAATAATAATTATTAGAGTTAGAAAATTCTGTTTCATCATAAATTAACTTTTTTATGAAATTTTTTTGGTTAAATTTTTTTAGATGAAAAAACTTTTAGAGAAAATTTTTTTGGCAAAAATTATTAGCGATGGAAAAATATTTTGCATTGCTAATAATACTTATGAGCGATAGAAAATTATTTTTTATTATAAATTAATTTTAGTATGAAAGTTTTTTTGGTTAATTTTTTTTAGCTAAAAATTTTTAAAGAAAAAAAATTTGGCAAGAATTATTAGCAACAAAAATGAATTATCTATCATTAATAATAGTTTTTAGCAATGGAATTATCCTTGTATCGCAAAAAGTTCAATAAAAATCTGGCCTCAGGCCTTTTTCGATTACTTCCGTCTGCCTTTCTTGGTTCCTATGAAACCTCATCCTCTCTACCCCTCTCCCCCCTCTCGAGCTTCAATCACCGGCCTCTATTGTCGATCCCCACTACTGTACACTACAATGAAATTAGATTTTAGCAACGGTATTAGTGATGGCAATAAATCACATCACTAATAAAACTTTTTGCCATCGCAACACCGACAAAAAAATGAAGCCATCACTAATAATATTAGCGATAGCAAATAAATTATTAACGATAATAAAAATTATCTCTAAAAATATAAAAATTATTTTAAAATATTTAAATAAAAAAATTTATTAGTGATGGCAAATTTAGATTATTAGCGATAAAAACATCGCCATCACTAATATCAAACTATTAGCGAGGGAGTTATTATTATTAGCAACGATATGCACCATCACTAAAATTATTTAAAATTTTTAAATTTTTATAATATTTAAATATAAAATAAAAATTAGTGATGATATTTTTAAATATTAGCAAAGAAAATCTACCATCGCTAATAGTTTTTTAAAAAAATATTTAAAAAATTATTGATGATAGAATCAATAATGGCATATTTTATCATGGCTAATAATTCACAACTAGTCCAACCCTAATTCAAATCCAATTCAAAATTCTGCAAAATCAAATTTAATTAAGCTTTGAACCTAAGTCCTACTTAGATTATAAAGTTTAATTAATCTCAAATTAAATAAAAATTTATTAAATTAAATTTGATATAAATCAATTAGAAAAATTGATGTTTAATTTGAATTCAATTCAAATCTAATTCGAAATTCTATCAATTCTAATTTAATTAGACTTTCAATTTAAGTCCTACTTGGATAGTAAAATCTAATTACTTTTAATTTAAATTAAGTCTAATTTAATTTAAGCTAATTTAAATAATTAAAATAAAATAATTTTTAATTTAAATTTAATTTAAATTTAATTCAAACTTGATTTAAATTTAATTCAAAATTCTATCAAATATAATTCAATTAGGCTTCAAATCCAAATTCTATATGGATTATAAAACCCAATTAATCTCAAATTAATTTAATATTTATTAAATTAAATTAAATTAAATTAATTAAAAAAATAATTTTAATTTGAATCTAATTTGAACTCAATTCGAATCCAATTAGATTACCTGTCAATCCTAATTTAATTAGACTTTAAAATTCAGGTTCTACATGGATAATAAAATTCAATTACTTTGATATTAAGTTAAGTCTAATTAAATTGAATCTAATTATAATCAATTATGAAAAAATAATTTTTAATTTAGGTTCGATCTAAACGCAATTGAAACTCAATTCGAATTCAATTCAAAATCCTATCTAACCTAATTCAATTGGACTTTGAATCTAAGTTCTAATTAGATTATAAAATCTAATTACATTCAAATTAAGTAAATTTTAATTAAATATAATATAATTTAAATTAATTATAAAAAATAATTTTTTATTTGGATTCGATTCGAATTCAATTCGAAATCTTGTCAGATCTAATTCAATTAGACTTTGAATTCAAGTTTTACTTGAAATATTAAAATTTAATTAATCTTAAATTAAGTCAAATCTAATTAAATTAAATCTAATTTAAATTAATTAAAACTTGATTCATAAATTAATTAAATTTAAAATTTTAATAAAATCAAATATTGATGTTTAATCATTTAAAAAATGACTTAGAAAGACAAAAAAAGAAGATAAAAAAATTTATATTAGTGACGGTTATAGCCACGGAAAGAATACCATCGTTAATAATTTAAAAATATTATTTTAAATATATAATTATTAGTGACAAAAATAATGTTATCGATGGTCATTTTCGTCGCTAATAATGTTTTGCATATTAGCAACAGTAAATAATTATTAGCGATGGTATTTGTCATCGCTAATAATCTTTCCACCTTGCTTTCTCCGTCTTCGCTGTATGCTCTCATTTTTCCTCATGCCACCACTCACTGCCCCCTCATTTTTTCCCACCCCACCGCCCATTTTTCCCCAACCCATCGCCCATCAGGTCCTCATTTTCCCACCACACCCCCTCCCACACTCTAGCATTTTTATCCCCCCCCACCACCACCCTCTCCCCCCATCCTTCAATCCACCCACCATCCCCTCTCTCCTCTGACCGAGGCCTCCCTTTGGCCACACCCGGCCCACTTTCTCGAGCCCTCGACACCTTGATCCCCCGCTACACTCGACCCACTCCCCGGCCTCCGACCATCTTCTGCCTCCCCGAACCCCTGGTCCTTTGGTTCCTTTGCCACCTCTTCTCTTCCTCGACCAATGGCCTCCCTCTAGCTACACCCGACCCGCCTCCCTGAGCCCCCGACCGCTTCTACCTCTCCGAATCCTCAGTCCTTCAGTTCTCCCACCACCCTCTTTCTTCCTAACTAGCGGCCTCCTCCCAACTACAGCCAACCCACCTTCTCGAGCCTTCGGCTACCTCCTGCTTTCCTAAGCCCTCACCTATCTCGATCCCCCCAACTACACCCGACCCATCTTCCCGAGCCTTGGACCACCTCTTGCCTTTTTGAACCTCTTGTCCTTCAATTCTCCCATCACCTCCTCTCTCCTCCGACCAGCGCCTTCCCTCGGCTGCACTCGGCTTGCCTTTTCGAGCCTCCGACCACCTTCCACCTCCCCGAGCCTCCAACCATCTCGATCCTCCTGGCTGCATCCGATCCACCTCTTGGTTCCCCCACACCCCTTCTCTCCTTCAACTGACGGCCTCCCCCCGACTGTACCTAGCCCATCTTTCCGAGCTACCAACCGCCTCCTGTCTCCCTGAGCCCTCGACCATCTTGATTCCCTTGCTACACCTGGCCCACCTCGCTAAGCCATCGACCACCTCCTGCCTCTCCAAACCTCTGACCTTCAGTTCCCCCACCACCCCCTCTCTCTCCCGATTGGTGGCTTCCCTTCGGCCATCTCTCCCTTAGCTGCATCCGACCCACCTTTTCGAACCCCTACCGTCTCCTACCTCTTCTCCAAACTCAATTGCCTCCTACCTCCTTCCCCGAACCCCTGGCCTTTTGTTCACCCACCACCCCCTCTCTCCTCCAACTACCTCCTGCCTCCTTTCTCCAATCCCTAGTCTTTTAATTCACCCACCACCCCCTTTCTCCCTTAGTCATCTCCCCCTGGCTGCACCCGACCCATCTCTTCGAAACCCTGATCACCTCTTACCTTCCTGAGCCCCCAGGTACAAGCTCCTAGCCTTCTCAAGCTTCCATTCATTACCGCATCCTCAAGTCTTAGTCCTTGCTCACCTATACTTCCTCGCACCTCAATTCCTATGTGCCAGCCCACACCTCAGTCCTATACGGTAGCCTTCTTCTATTATGAGTATTAGTGTCGATATTAGCGATAGCTAATATCATCATTAAAAATTATTTTTTATTTAAATTATATTATTTAAGCATAATTAGATATTAAAAATTAAAATGAGACTGAGATGTGCCCTGCATGCTCCAATCTTGGCATGCAGCATGCTCGAATCGAGGGAAGGCTCGGGCAGCATTGCAAATACCGATCCGAGACATGCCCAGCATGCTCCAATCTTGGCATACAGAGCACTCAAACCAAGAAAAAATTAGGACTGCATTATAAACACCGACCAGATACGTGCCCTACATGCTCCGATCTCGACATGCAGAGCACTCGAATCAAGAAAAGGATCGGGCTGCATTGTAAACACCGACTCGAGATGTACCCTGCATGCTCCGATCTCTGCATGCAGAGTGCTCTAATCGAGGAAGGTTCGAGCTACAAATACGAGGATGAGACGTTCCCTATGCGCTTCAGTCTCAACATGTAGCACGCTCAAATTGAGAAAAGGTTTGGACTGCATTGCAAACACTAGCTCGAGACGTGCCCTGTACACTTCGATCTCGGCATGCAGAGCGCTCGAACTAAGAAAAGGTTTGGGCCACATTGCAAACACAGGCTCAAGACATCTCCTACATGCTTCGATCTCAACATGTAGAGTGCTCGAACCAAGAGAAAGTTTGGGCTGCAAACATGAGGTCGAGACGTGCCCTGCACACTTCGGTCTCAACATGTAGAGCGCTTGAACCAAGAAAAGGTTTAGGTTGTATTGCAAACACAGGCTCGAGACGTGCTCTGTGCGCTTCGATCTCGACATGTAGAGCACTCGAACTGAGGAAAGGTTCGAGCTGCATTACAAATATGGGCCCAAGACATGGATTTATGCTAGATTACAAGCGTTAATACTTGTATGGGGATCAATTCGTGAGAGACAATTGCAAGAGCTTTGAAGGCTCTACTTATCCAAGATCTTGCTAATGTGTAAGAGCTTAACAATGATAGACTCGAGCATATGATTAGCACATTTAGTGAATTTGATCTAGTTATTGGTGGATGTCCATATAGTAATCTCTTAGATCGCAATTGCCATAGTCATGATGGACAGGGTTGCTATGGTTATAGTCATGTCTATCCTCTAATGGATTGCCATCCCCTAGAGGCTAAGCAAGGATATAACTATAGCAACCTCTATAGTCCATCATGACTATGATGGTTGCTATCTGAAAGATTATTACATGGACTTCCACCAATAATCAGATCAAATTCACTAAATGTACTAATCATATGCTTGAGCCTATCACCATTAAGCTCTTACACATCAATAAATGTATCGAACAAGTAGAGCTTTCGATGCATGCATATTATCTCTCACGTCTTTCTATGTAGGTATCAATGCTTGTAGTTTGAACTTGGAGCTTGCTAGATGACTAGGCTGCGAGCACATGAATTTTATTTTTAAATTATTATTTTATTTTTTAATAAAATTTATATTTTTAGTTTGCAGCTCGAGGAGGTGGCCAAGAGCTTGGAGATAAAGGCTATGATGACTGTCTGTGCGAAATGCATCTAAATGGAGGTGATGCATTCTGTTCTTGTTATTGTATGGTCAAGATTGAATGGTCTGTTACATTACAAACAATCGCTTGCAGCCATCTCACCATACTTTGGTGCAGAAGAACTTGCAATGCAGGGCAAGCTAGGATGGTCTGTTATATCGTAGATAATCACTTGTAGCCACCTCATGGTTAAAGGTGTAGAGGAACGTGCAATGCCTTATTTTTCAGTGGCTGATCTGAGCCTTCTTCACATTTTCATGTATTAAGATTGTCACATACTACTAGATGAGAATCAGATAATGCTTAAATTTGGAGATCAGTAGACCAATACATTATCATGTATTATTACATGAGAAATATTGGACTACTAATACATCATAGATGCTCACTAACAATCTTTATTATACATGAGTTAAATTTTAATCATCTTGTTATATTTTGATAGATATTTTGTTTGAATCAATTTTTAGATCATCTGCTTGCTTTGATTTTTATTTTTATTTTTAGATATTATATATCATGTCTTCTATAGATCGGAGCCATTCCAGCCAAGGATAGTGCTTTCAAGGAGAGAGCGATCATGCAGTCAGATCGCGTGATTTTGCACATCTCATACCAGATGATAGGGATCACCAGTGATCCCACAGTCATATGCAGTAGTGACCAGCTCACAGATAAAGAGTCGTGGTCAAGGATCCACTCGGCTCGTAGCACCTCCAACTCGATCGGAGGATAGATAGCTCATCCACGTTCAAAGCCACTCGTAAGTACTATAACTTTAATTAATATATTTCTAATTTAATAATTTTAGAGTTAATATTTATTATTTAAAATTAATTTTGCAGCACATTTAAAGAGTCTGAAGTATCTCGTGTGATTATCAGTATCATCCGATGCTTGATGCCTTCAGCTGACCATCTGGAGCACGTGATGCAGCCTAGAGGATGCTTTTGGTAAGTCAAAACTAGTTTAATTTATAAATTCTCGATACGTTGGTATTTTAATTATATATAAATATATGCTTGCTTCTATCTTGCAGGACTAATATTGATTCGAGACTTCCAAAGATGAGGCTGGCCATTAGATCTTCGAGAAGGTGGCCATAAGGTGGCTCTGAGATAGCCTCTATAGCCTCAAGCAATCTGCCATCCAGCACTTCGGTTCTCAATCACCATCAAACTAGAGATTTTTCATGGATCACTGGATGCGAGCGGACATATGGTAGGCCCTCTACGATCAGTGGAGCAATAAAGAGTACTCCAATAGGTGGTAGAGGGTCTAGCAAAATCAAGCTATCCAATAGAATTCGATCGAACATATCGACGGTTCGATCGGCACACATGTTATGATCGACAGACTAGTAAGAAATTAATATCAAAGCTCTTTACTAAAATTGTAAAAACTCTTATATGCATATTTTGAAGAAAAATCCTGATTTCTCAGATCAGGTTCGTTCAGATATGATCAGATCAAGAGATATATTTCAAAATTTTTTCTCTTTGATCTAAATCAGATCTAAAATATTTTAGATCTGATTCTTATTATTTTAATAATTAAAATAAAATTAGATAAATTAAATTAAATTAAATTTACCTTAAAGTGGATAATCCTATTATCCGATGATGATCCTGTGAGCAGCAGAAGATTCTGGATCTAGCCACGCAAGTGCCTGGCCTCTATCGGTTTCCACTCGGACTGGATCTGAAGATCCTCTTTTCTCTATCACGTCTCTAAAAATCAGATTTGGATCTGATCTAGAGGATCTTCAAAACTCCTTTTGAAGATTAGCAGTTGCCCTTTGTAGCAGCACAGCCTTCTAGCTTTCAATCGTCTTTCTTTCGTCTGGATTGCACCAACCAAGGTCCAAAATACTTTTGGACGTGGAGAGGAGAGGGAGAAGGTGGGTTTGGCATGAAGGAAGAGGGGAGAGACAGCCTTGGGGCATGGGATTTCAATTCTTCAATCTTAATTTGAGTTGGGTGCAGGGTCTTATTTATAGACTGTCTGTGATCCAACTCCTCTTCTTCCCAACCAATCATAACTCTTTGTAAAATCAGATCTAAATCTGATTGATGGGAATAGAGTTTCCTAGATTCCTTCTTAGAGGATGCCTAACACCAGTCAAAGTTGGTTCTTAGGAGAACTCTAATTGGAATCCAAAAAGGAGATGGAGTCCCTGTCCAATAGGGACTCCTGGGCGCCTCCAACTTGGGCACACGCCAAGGGTGGCGTGCGCCCTCCTCCTTGCCAGGTTCTGGTAGGGGGACAGGCCCCCACCAGCTCTCCAATAGGTGCATGACATGTGGACAGAAGTCAAAGTATCAATGGTCAATGTTTGACCAGTCAAAGGTCAACTTTTGACCAAAGTCAAAGGACGAGAAATGGCAGGTGACCAAAAATGGTAGGTAATGTCTTACAAAATAAGACAATCTTTTCTAACTTAGACAAGCTCCAGTCAGACAAAGTGAAGGCCTCTGATCGAGCACAAACTCCTTTGGCTCAGTTAGGATAACTATTTATGATAGTAAAAGAAGAACGTTAGGTTCAATCGAGTGCTAGCATGATTTTCTTGAACCTAATTGAATCTCATTCAGATCAATTGAACTGGATCAGTTCAATTGATGATCACCAGATTCAAACTCTTGTTTGTGTGATCCCAGTTAGGTTCAGTTCTGTATGGTAATGGGATATGTCATGATCTCTATCATCGACATCATCGAAACTCCTTTCGATGGATCAGAACTCTTCTGATTCGAACAGCTAGAATGATCGATCATCTAAATCATTCTAATTGCTCCCAAAATCCACCAGTGACACCTAGCAGTATATGGTGGCAACCCATCAGAGCTGAATGCGAACCTCTTGGTGCAGCTACCTGTGTGATTAAGTTCTTCTATCTTGAGCCCCGATCAGATTAGGGTTAAGGTGAACTCATCAAACCCTAGTCTCTATCATATGATGTAATCATTCGAATTTCAAGTCCAATGTGAAAATCTAAATAGAAACTCTTTCTATTATTTCACTCTACCATGGCCATGGACTTCGAGACTTGATTCTCATGATCATCATAGGGCTGCTCCTCTACCACCGAGGTAGATAGATTCCATCTTGATGCTATCCAGTTCCTACAATGAACATGCTATAGCCAACATACACCTCAGAGTTTCCATATGGCTAGGAGATCGAGTAATGGTGTAGTCAAACTATAATACCCTCAAGGTAAACTATCGATGCATCTCAGGTCAAAAAACCAGACACACTACTGCAGCATCGAGTCAGTCATTGACGAGAAGGTAGACTCCCTAATGACTACTCGAGATGGTCACGCTCAGTGCCCTCGTTCTCTAACGAGTACCTATACTCTCGCTCCAGTGTCTCCACACCATAGACTCAAGACTCATCTACTAAAGAGAAGCGATTGTACACCAACTTTTCGGATCAATCACCTTCCTCATGATGATCCTATGGTCGGAAGCATTTTATAAGTTAATAATGATTATTTATGTCTTAAATTTTTAACTCTTGAAAATATGAATTATCATTACCATTAACTCAAAGGATGTATCACAGACACTAAATTTTCAACTCTCTTGACCTCGACGTAACTCTTCTCAAGGTAATCGTGGATGAGGTGGTATCGTCGCTCAATGTGCTTGGATTTATGGTGAGACCTTGGTTCCTTAGCAAGGGCTATGGCACCATTGTTGTCGTAGTACAGAGGAATGGCATCTAATGGCATTACTCCAATTTCTACAACAAACTTCTTATACCAGAATGCTTCCTTCGCAGCCTCTGATGCAGCAATATATTCTGCTTCCATGGTGGAATCTGCTATCATGGTTTGCTTGAAACTCTTCCAATTGATAGCACCATCATTGCACACAAACATACTCCTAGATGTCGACTTTCGATCATCTACATCGGACATAAAATTCGAGTCTGTGTATCCCTGGACTTGGAGTTCTCCGTTACCAAAGACCAACATCATATCCTTAGTTTTTCTCAAGTACTTAAGGATACATTTCATAGAAGTCCAGTATTCTTCACCTAGATTTGACTGATATCTGCTTGTGACACTCACAGCATGGGCTATATCATGTCATGTACATAGCATGGCATACATGAGGCTCCCTATTGCAGAAGCATAAGGGATCTTTCTCATGCATTTTATTTCCTCAGGTGTGCTAGGGCACATCTTCTTGGAAAGATGAATACCATGTCTGAAGGGTATTAATCTCCTCTTAGAGTTTTTCATACTAAATCTCTTTAGTACTTCCTCTATGTACATCTTGTGTGAAAGTCCTAGCATCCTATTCGGTCTATCCCTATAGACCTTAATTCCTAGAATAAAGGATGCTTCACCTAGGTCTTTCATGGAGAATTCCTTGGACAACCATAATTTGACTATTGTCATCATGGAAATATCATTCCCAATAAGGAGGATATCATCCATGTACAATACGAGGAAGACAACAGCGCTTCCACTGATCTTTTTGAAGACACACGATTTCTCTTCATTTTTTATGAAATCAAACGTTTTGATCATATCATTGAAATGAGTGTTCCAGCTCCGAGATGCTTGCTTAAGTCCATATATGGACCTTTACAACTTGCAAACCTTGTGATCAGTATCACTGGATGTGAAACCTAGTGGCTGTTCCATATAGATATCTTCCTCAAGATATCCGTTCAAGAACGCCGTTTTCACGTCCATTTGCCATATTTCATAATCGAAATAGGCTGCAATGGCAAGCAATGTGTGGATGGATTTTAGCATAGCCACTGAGAAAAAGGTATCCTGATAGTCAATGCCTTCGCATTGACTATAACCTTTTGCCACTAGTCTAGCCTTGAATGTCTCTACATTTCCATCTGCACCAATCTTTCTCTTGAAGATCTATTTACACCCAATAGGTACTATACCTTCTGGTGGATCTACCAAGGTCCAGACTTGGTTTGAGTGCATCGAGTCAATTTCTGACTGCATTGCCTCTAGCCATTTCTCAAAGTCGATATCTGATATTGCCTCGTTGTAGGTTTTGGGATCATCACCATGAGCACCATTACCTACGAGGAACAATTTCTCTACTTCCTCTGAAATAATACCTAAGTATCTTTCAGGGGGACGGAAAACTCTTTCCGATCTATGAGATGGAGGAGGTAGTGTTCTTATTGGCTCAACCTGATTTGGTTCCAATTGGTCCTTAGCTCGTTGTACTTGTGAGACTTTCTCATCAAGCTCAATCTGCTTTCCAATGCCCGCTATCTTGAATAAACTATTTTTCAAGAAAGATGGCATGTCGACTCATAATCACATTGTGGTCTTCTGGAATGTAGAAATAGTATCCTAATGACTCTTTAGGATATCCTATGAATCGAGCTCTAAAGGACCTAAACTCTAACTTGTCCGCTTGTTGTCTTTTGACATGAGCCGGACAATCCCCAAATTCTGAGATGACTCAGACTTGGTTTCTTACCATGCCATATCTCATACGGTGTGGTAGGAACGGTCTTAGAGGAAACCCTATTCAGTAGATAAATTGAAGTTAACAATGAATGTTCCCCAAAGAAAATCAAGGAGGTCTGTGAAGCTCATCATGGATCGAGACCATATCCAATAGAGTCCGATTTCTCCGTTCTGAAATCCCATTGAGTTGAGGTATTCCTGGTGGAGTCCATTGAGAGACTATGCCATTTTCCTTGAGATAGTCTAGGAATTTTTGACTAAGGTATTCACCTCCTCGATCTGATCGAAGAACCTTAATGGGTTTTTCAATTTATTTTTCTACTTCATGTCTGAATTCTTTGAACTTTTCAAAAGCTTCAGACTTGTGTCTCATAAGATACACATACCCATACCTAGACAGATCATCGGTAAAGATAATGAAGTAGATAAAATTGCCTCTAGCCGGCACATCAAATGGGCCGCACACATCAGTATGTACTAGGGCAAGGAGATCTGTGGCCCTCTTCCCCATGTCCTATAAAAGAAAGTTTGATCATTTTGCCTTGAAGACAAGATTCACAAGTTGGATATGACTCAGAAAGTCAATGGACTCAATAGCCCATTTTTCTCCAATTTGTTGATCCTATCTTCTGCTATATGACCTAATCTTAGGTGCCATAGATATCTATCGTTTGGACTATCCCTAGGTCGTTTGGCATTCACATTTTGCTCGATAGTTAGAATAGGTACATCAATATGTAGCTGATAAAGATTATTAATAAGAAAATCATTTGTAATTTTATTTCTTTCATAAAGAATGTTACAATGGTCCTTAAAGAAGGTAATCACATAGCCTTCTAGTGCTAAGCATGAAATAGAAATCAAATTCCTGCTAGCTGCAGGCACATAATAACAGTCTTTCAAAACTAAGTCTAAACCAGATGGTAATCGAAGAGGGTATGTTCCCACCACCACTGCAGCAACTCTTGCTCCATTATCGATGCGTAGGATCATGTCTCCATCCCTCAGCCTCCTGCTATCCTCAAGATCCCTGCATGGAAGTGCACAGATGAGCACTAGAACCAGAGTCAAGCACCCAACTGGATGCAGAAGAAATCGTAAGGTTAGACTCAATAACGAGCATACCTCCAGAAGGACCTTCCTTCTTATTCTTCAGGATGGCCAGGTAAGTAGGGCAGTTCCGCTTTCAGTGGCCGTCGCTGTTGCAATGGAAATACTTTTTTTTGGCAGTGGCTTTCATCTTCGGCTCTGCCTTCTTCTTCTTTGCTCCTTTCACCTTTTGCTTTTTCATAGACTTCTTTTTCTTTCCATAAGACTTTTTTTTGGAAGAAGTTCATTCCACAGCAAGAACTGAGCCTTTAGAACCTTTCATAGAAAGCTCAGCGGTGACCAGCATATTCATTAATTCGGCTAAAGAATTTTGAAGTTTATGCATGTGGTAATTCATGATGAATTGCCCACATGCATCAGTCAAGGATTGCAGAATAATATCATTCTGTAGATCCAAGTCTAACTTCACACCAAGCTTCTCAAGCTCTTCCATGTCCTTAATCATCATTAGACAGTGATCTTGATCATCATTTCGTGACCTAATACTTAACTGCGCATCACGCATCTTAGCCTTAAAAAGTCATTTCGTGACCTAATACTTGACTGCGCGACTCTGTTCACCAAACATCTTCTGTAGGTGAGCCAACATTTGGCGAGCAGTCCTGATATCTTCATATTGGCGCTGGAGCTCATCAGACATCGAGCCCAACATATAATATCTAGCCTTATTATCTTCGTCTATCCATTTTTTTAGAGATGCTCTCTATTCAGTGGATGGACGAGCTGGTAAGGTGCGAGGGTCCTTGTCGAATACATGGGTTAACTTCTCGAAATCCAAAATAATTTTGTAGTTTCTGAGCCAATCTTTATAATTGGATCCGGTCAGTTTGTGTGTGTCCAGGATACGTGCCAATGGGTTGGACGCAGATATTTTTCTGTAGAGAGTCAAAGATTCTAGTTAGATACTGTAATTATGACTTGACCAATTTATTTAGAGATTTTATTTTTAAATAAATTAGCTCCCACTATTTTTTTGGATCCCTACACTCCCTCTGTAGAGATGCAAAAATCTCCACGATTAATGATTTCTAGTGGGTGGTGCGGTCTCACCAACTGACTCATCACCTCACCTAACAGTTATTGGTGATGGGTTAGCCAATGAGTGAACAACTCTTGTTCAATGATTCTCTAATCATGGTGCACCCAAACTTGATCTCTAATTCATGAATCTCACCGTATCCAAATATTGATCCACTCCTTAGTTAAGTCAGACCCACCATTTGCACAGACTGGATTTCTAATTGAGTCTCTCACCGTATCCAAAATATTGAGCCCAACTCATCCTTCCAGCCCATAGCATCCAATGCCTAATAGACATGGTTGCATCTTCCCGGTGCAACTGAGCCACTGTATCCAGCCGAGAACAATCAACCCTGAAAAGGGTCCCGCATATCTACAATGGTGGAAGACCTCAGACTTAATCTTTTCTTAGGAGAATTGATTCAGGTCTCATTAAACTAGACTTGTCATTAGTCATAACAATTATGACTAACCTAGTGGCATGGGTTAGCTCGGATTATTGACCACCTCAGATCAGAACTGTGTCAACAGATATGGCCAGGTAAGTGAGATCGGTGGAAGGAATATGCCATTAACTCGTACAAGAATGCATTCAGGTCGAGTAGCTTCCAATTAAAAACCAGTCGGTCGTATGTGCCAAACTTACCTTAGACACCAAATTGTTGAGTCAGAACCAATTGGGTTAGCCTACAATCCAGACTCTAACCTCTGAGCCTAATTAGGTCTTGCTTGATCGTGACTCGATCTTGACCCAGACTTAATCCTATTAGGCTGGTCAATTTAAGCATTGTTGATCCCATCTAACCAACTCTTGATTCGATTTGATCAACCGCTTAGACCTAATTGAGCTACCCAAGCCCGAACCCAGTATTATGAATATGTCTTAGATCTGAAATTCTCAATTTTAGATCCTAATTAATATTCCATAAACTTAATTCTTAATTAAGTAGGGTTCATAAACAAAATATGCACAATAAATCCTAGGGTTTCAGGATCTAGGATTTTGCAGAAAGTAAGTTTTGGGTTTCTGATTAAGGATGAACATGCAGCACCCCTACACGTCATAAGAACACCCCATCGAATGGGAAGGAGAGGGCCTTTAAACCCTTCTTCATTCTTATGACCGGACGGCCAAGAGGAACGCCTTAATCAGGAACATGCAATACTACAAAATAGTTTTAGATCTATATCATATATCTCATATACAAATTAGATCTAATCATGGCATATTTTGCATACATCTCATGTATCGAATCATGCATATTTTTAGATCTAAATTATCTTATAATAATCTAAAAAATTAGATTTAAATTGATCTAATCAAAATAAATTCTAATCTAGACAATTATGTAGAACTATTCTACAACTAGTCTAGACATGCATCAATCATATCTCATATGATGTTTAAAATTAAATAATTTTTATTTGCTATTTTTTAGATATTATTATAACCATTATAATATCAAAAAATAGTAAATAAATAGATCTAAAATATATTTTAATCAAATTAAATTAAAAATATATAAGACTATTCTATAGAACTATTCTATTTTAGAACTAGTCATGCATATTTTCTAATCTTAGATCCAAATCATTTAATTTTAATTTTTTCTGATTTCAGATCTGATCACATCTCATGTGATATCTGAAAATCATTTATTTTCTAATTAAAATAAAATTTAAAATCAGATCTAAATACTTTTAGAATCTTGGCTCTGATACCAGTTGAAGGAAAATCCTGATTTTTCGGATCAGGTTCGTTCAGATCTGATCAGATCAAGAGATATATTTCAAAATTTTTTTCTCTTTGATCTAGATCAGATCTGATATTTTAGATCTGATTTTTATTATTTTAATAATTAAAATAAAATTAGAGATAAATTAAATCAAATTTAATTTACCTTGAAGTGGGTAATCCTATTACCCGTTGATGATCCTGATTGCAGCGGAAGGTTCTGGATCTAGCCACGCAAGTGCCTGGCCTCTACCGGTATCCACTCGGCTTGGATCTGGAGATCCTCTTCTTCTCTATCACGTCTCCAAAAATTAGATCTGGATCTGATCTGGAGGATCTTCAAAACTCCTTTTGAAGATCAGCAGTCGTCCTTTGCAGCAGCGCAGCCTTCTAGCTTTCAGTCGCCTTTCTCTCATCTGGATCGCACCAACCAAGGTCCAAAACTCTTTTGGACGTGGAGAGGAGAGGGAGAAGATGGGTTTGGCATGGAGGAAGAGGGGAGAGGCAGCCTTGGGGCGTGGGAATTTCAATTCTTAATCTTAATATTTGAGTTGGGCGCAGGGTCTTATTTATAGACTGTCTGTGATCCAACTCCTCTTCTTCCCAACCAATCACAACTCTTTGTGAAATCAGATCTAAATCTGATTGGTGGGAATAGAGTCCCCTGGATTCCTCCTTAGAGGGTGCCTAAGACCAGTCAAAGTTGGTTCTTAGGAGAACTCTAATTGGAATCCAAAAAGGAGATGGAGTCCCTTGTCCAACAGGGACTCCTAGGGCGCCTCCAACTTGGGCACACGCCAAGGGTGGCGTGCGCCCTCCTCCTTGCCAGGTTCTGGCAGGGGGACAGGCCCCCACCAGCTCTCCAATAGGTGCATGACATGTGGACAGAAAGTCAAAGTGTCAATGGTCAACATTTGACCAGTCAAAGGTCAGACTTTTGACCAAAGTCAAAGGAACGAAGAAATGGCAGGTGACCAAAAATGGCAGGTAATGTCTTACAAAATAAGACAACCTTTTCTGACTTGGACAAGCCTCCAGTCAGACCAAAGTGAAGGCCTCTGATTGAGCACAAACTCCTTTGGCTCAGTCAGGACAACTATTTATGATAGTAAAAGAAGAACGTTAGGTTCAATCGAGTGCTAGCACGATTTTCTTGAACCTAATTGAATCTCATTCAGATCAATTGAACTGGATCAGTTCAATTGATGATCACCAGATTCAAACCCTTGTTTGTGTGACCCAGTTAGGTTCAGTTCTGTATGGTAATGGGATATGTCATGATCTCTATCATCGACATCATCGAAACTCCTTTCGATGGATCAGAACTCTTCTGATTCGAACAGCTAGAATGATCGATCATCTAAATCATTCTAATTGCTCCCAAAATCCACCAGTGACACCTAGCAGTATATGGTGGCAACCCATCAGAGCTGAATGCGAACCTCTTGGTGCAGCTACCTGTGTGATTAAGTTCTTCTATCTTGAGCCCCGATCAGATTAGGGTTAAGGTGAACTCGTCAAACCCTAGTCTCTGTCATATGATGTAATCATTCGATTCAAGTCCAATGTGAAAATCTAAATAGAAACTCTTTCTATTATTTCACTCTGCCATGGCCATGGACTTCTGGACTTGATTCTCATGATCATCATAGGGCTGCTCCTCTACCACCGAGGTAGATAGATTCCATCTTGATGCTATCCAGTTCCTACAATGAACATGCTATAGCCAACATACACCTCAGGGTTCCATATGGCTAGGAGACCGAGTAATGGTGTAGTCAAACTATAACACCCTCAAGGTGAACTGCCGATGCATCTCAGGTCAAAGAACCAGACACACTACTGCAGCATCGAGTCAGTCATTGACGAGAAGGTAGACTCCCTAATGACTACTCGAGGTGGTCACGCTCAGTGCCCTCGTTCTCTAACGAGTACCTGTACTCTCGCTCCGGTGTCTCCACACCGTAGACTCAAGACTCATCTACTAAAGAGAAGCGATTGTACACTAACTTTCTGGATCAATCACCATCCTCATGATGATCCTATGGTCGGGAGCATTTTATGAGTTAATAATAATTATTGATGTCTTAAATTTTTAATTCTTGAAAATATGAATTATCATTACCATTAACTCAAAAGATGTATCACAGACACTAAATACACATATGTGATAGAAAATAATCCATTTTATTGATATTAGTCAAAATTATAATTTTGCCCCTAGAAGTGTATTACAAGTGTCAGCCAATTCTGGCTTCTAGGACACATATATCTAACATATTTTAATTAATTTAATTTTATTATTTACTTATCATAGGCATGATAGTTGGGTCATCCACCAAATCAGCTGCAGTTGTGGTGGGCCACATACCAATCTAGGAGGACTGGTGACTATTTAGATTCTACGTCACGATGGATCGTGGTAAGAACTTCAAACTTTATGTTACATGATCTAATTTTTATATTATAACTAATATATTTCTGAATTGGACAGATGCATTATGTAGAGTATATTATTGAGAGGTACGGTGATGACCCATCTTCTTAGCCTTCCTTGACCTTGAGGGATGGCTCAGTGCCACCGAAGGGGTGCGTAAGAGCCGGGTTAGAGGATTCGACCAGAGCTTCGATCCTCTACTATCTCGATGTCCTTCGATATTCTCACAAGCCTTGATATCCTAGACTTAGAGCGATGCACAAGAGGAGGAGGTCGAGCAGAGGCTTCTGAGCCAGCGACCTCAGAGTCTTCTGGATACCATTCGTGACATGATCGTAGAGATTCTCTGGGATCCGCATCTATGTGACCAATTGGACTCATCATTCTAGCCATCACATCAGATATATATTATTAAATTATTTTAATTATTTTAAGTTTTTAATTTTAGAAGCTTTGTATATTTAGATTTGATTCTGGAAAGGGATCTAGGGGCTAAAAATTCAATCTAATTATTTAATCAATTGGCTAGAGATGTCTACAACTCTATATCATCGAATGGAACATGTAGAAATAATCTATTCAATAATCGAAAGAGTATATTGAAAAACATGCCTCTATATCGAAAGATACGCTTCCATATCGAAACTTACTAATATTATTTTATTTTTTTATTACAAGATGTTAGAACATCTAGCTCTCATCCATCAACTGCTAGAGAGGACGAGGAGGAGGCTGATGATGATGAGGATCGGACCTAATTTTTTTTGATGTATTATATTTTTTTAATTACTTATAAAAAAATTATATAATTTTTATTTTTAATATAATATAATTAGTTTTTAATTTTTGATTATCATATTATCTTTGAATTTTAATTATAATAGATATTAGGAACCATAATTCATTATAATTAATTAAAATAGATTTTAAAAATATTATTTTTTTTAAAAAAAAAGGAATTAAGTATTACCATCGGTATTAGTGACAATAACTGCCACCACTAATATTTTCTAAATTAATTTTTTAATTTAATTTAAAAATTAAATAAAATTAGAGATGATATTAGAGATAAAATAATTTATCGCTAATAATTATTAATGATGATATTAGCAACAAAAATACTAATATTTTTAATTTTTTTTAAAATTAATTAAAGAAAGATTTATTTCATCTCTAAAGTCGTCACTAATTCTATTATTAGCCATGGCATTTTCTACCATCACTAATGGTCCTAATTAGCGATAAAAAATTTTTAGATTAGCTTTTACGATGGTATTAGTGATGGCATCAATATTAGCAATGGCGGATGGACTATTAGTGATGGTATTTTACTATCGTTAATAGTCTGATTTTTTATAGTGGTACCGCCCCCGCTCTGCTTGGCTTCATCCTTGATCAATTTCCCTCTCTCCCTCCCTCTCCCTCGGCTCTCTCACTCCCTCTCTTAATCCCTATCTTGCAGTCAGTCCTCACCATCACCATGACTACTGCTGCCCTCACCGCCATTGTTGGTGCCCCTACTCCCACTCCCCCACTTTGCTTGGCTCCACCCCCGATCCATGCCGATCAAAGGTAATATCTTTTTCCTTCTTTTTAATTTTATTTTAGCTAGCTAGAGAGGGGGTGAAACTACAGGCTGAGAGTGGGGGCAGTGTAGGCAACAAGTGCGCGATGTGGGTGGCTGGGGGGCAGTGCAGGTGGCTTGGGGAGAAAAAGAGGAGTGGTTCTATGTTCCCACAGATGGCCACCAGGGCTTGGAGGGAGGTGAGGGGGCTTGTCATGCAAAGGCGGGCCAGGGAACCAAGGGACAATGCAAGGGGTCGTGCAGATGGCTAGGTGGCTAGGGACGGTACGAAGACGTAACGACCGATGGGCCAAGGGCGAACGGCCAGGGGGTCGGGGGTGGAGCAGTTGAGGGTTGGGGGGATTGTGGCATGCAAGGAAAGGAGAAGAAAGGAAAAAAATAAAAAAATTATTTTTTAATTTTTTTAAAAAAAATAATAATTTATTAATAAAATAATAAAAATAATAATACATATTTAAAAATAATAATAAATAAAATAAAATATTCAAAAATATTTAAAAAAATAAATTACTTTTAGTTTATAATGAACATAATTAAAAATTTATTGCATAAATTTTTTGTGTTATCGTTTAGCCCCAACTGAAGTTTATAAATTGATTATAATCCTTTAAATATTTATTTTAATTATTCTACTAGCACAATGTACATTGCTTTTACTTATTATAATTTAAATATTTTGTATGTTTTTGCTTATTATAATTTAATATAAAAAACATCTATATGTTAGAGAAAACTCTACCAAAATTTTTGTAGAAAAATTTTAATACAGAGTGATCCTTTTTTGATAAATTAAGAATCCATACCTGAATGTATTTTCAGCGATAGTAGTTAAATTATATTGAGCCATAGATTCTCGTTTAATAGCTAATCTCGATCGAGATCAACTTTTGGATGCCCTATTTTTGGATATTTTGAAAAAGTTTTAATCTTATTTTTATTAATAGTTGATATTTTATTTTATTATGTGGTATTCAGTAGTTATCTCTTCTCTATTCTCCAAGTATATATTGGATAAGGTGCATAGGCACCATATTCACATCGTATACCTAAAGAATCATTAGGAGATGCTGCCAAAATTTTTATAATAATGAAACCAAATATCAACTAATAACAATAATAAAATTATTGCTTTTTTGAAAGGGATAGAGCCACACCTATTAGTAATGAGTTGAAATGGATAGGATCATGCATTTTTAAAACCTTTTTTAATTTCATTTTAGTTCCTCTTTTTGATACTTATAGGCCTATTAGTAGTGAGTTGAAAGGTTGGGATGCGGGTCAGATCGGATCTGATCTGGGATCCGATCCTAGATCTAGATCAAAATTTGAGTCGAGATCCGATCTGAGATTCAGGTTGGGATCCGGGTCGGGATCCGATTCGGATGAATGTTGGGGGTATTTTCTTTATTGTTAATGATTTTTTGTTATTAGATATATATCAATAAAAGTTGGATGAATGCTAGAAATATTTTCTTGCCTGAATACCAAAAAGATTTTTAAAATTTTATTGAGTTTGCATGGTGTAAGGCTAACAGTGTTTGTAGGATAAAGTATCCATTCAAGAGATATATCAATATGGTATATTAGCATATATCATTTGTTGAGGAGTATTTGCTATGTTATGGTATGGACAAGAAGTATACTCGTTGGATATGGCATGAGGAGGATAATCCAAATGAAATTATGTACGACAATGACGATATTGAAGATGATAGTGATGCTAAACCTATCGAACATGTTGGTATAGGTTCACTATTGAATGATTTACATCAGGATGTTTGCTCTAATGTATCTATGAGTACTAGTGTATCTAAAAGCAATTCTGATTATAAACACAATATTAATGAGGCAGAAAGGACTTTTGAATAGTTTGCAAAGCTTGTAAGAGATGCACGAGAGCCACTTTACCCAAATAGTGGGATTACTACGGTAGGATATGAGGAGAAAAGGAGATTGAATATCTTGATGTATTGATACATATCATAAAACTAAAGTATAGAACCAATAATTCAGTATTCTTATTTCACTATGAATAGTAAGATATTAGCAATAAGAAGATTAGTATTCATATTGATCCACATTTTATCAATGTAAATTTTTCATGAACATAGTACCAGAATAAGCCATATATATTAGCTAAAGAAAAATCCTGATTTCTCGGATCAGGTTCGTTTAGATCTGATTGGATCGAGAGGCATATTTCAAAAATCACCTCTTAGATCCTAATCAGATCTGATACTTTTCAGATCTAATTTTATGATCTGATAAATAAAAAAATTAAATTAAATTAATTTTGAATTAATTTTACCTTGATTCTGGGTAATCTGATTATCCGTTGATGATCCTACCGAAGCCCTGAAGTTCTGGATCTAGCCACGCAAGCGTCTGGCCTCTACCAGTATCCACTGAGGCTGGATCTGGAGATCTTCTCCTTCTCTTTCTTTTTTTCAAAAATCAAAACTGGATCTGATTTGAAAAGTCTTCAAAACTTCTTCTGAAGATCATCCGTCATCTCTGCAATAGTGCTGCCTTCTTTCTTTTTCGTCAGCCTTTTCTTGTCTGACTCGCACTAATCTGAAGGCCCAACTTCCTTGGGCGTGGAGAGGAGAGAGAGGGTCAGATGGTGGCATGAAGAAGGAAGAGGGGCAGCCTTGGGGCATGGCTAAGAGGAGGAGAGCTAAAAAGTGGGCGCAGATAGGGTCTATTTATAGACTCTGCTGTGCCATGCAGTGCTGCATCATCCCGACCAATCACGTTATTTCGTGCAATCAGATCTAAATTTGATTGATAGGATGACATCACCTGATCCAATCAGATGAGACACCCATAGATTCATTCTTAAATAGCGCCTAAGACTGGTCAAAGTAGATACCCAAGGGCCACCTAAGTAGAAACCAAGAAGCAACCTAGAGTCCCATCCATATGGGACTCCAGCATCCCTATCCATGGGTGCACGCCATCCTAGGCATGCACCTCCTTCTTTTCAATTTTTAGAGAGAGGATAAGCTCCTATCTACTCTTCAATAAGTGCATGACACATGGGCAGATGTCCAAGGATCAAAGGTCAACGTTTGACCAAGTCAAAGTACAAGAATTAGCAGGTGATGGAAAATGACAGGTGTTGTCTCAAATTTATCTCATAAATTAAGACAACCCCTTTTTGACTTGAACAAGCTTCAGTCAGATCAGGTAAAGGTACCTGAGTGAGTACAAACTCACTTGGCTCAGTCGAGACAACTTTTATGATAGAAAAAGAAGAACGTTAGGCTCAATCGTGTGCTAGCACGATTTTCTTGAATCTAATTGAATCTTATTCAAATCAATTGAACTGGATTAGTCCAATTAATAATATTCAGATCCAAACCCTTATTTGTATGATCCAATTAGGTTCAGCTCTGTATGGTAATGGGATATGTCATGATCTCCATCATCGACATCATCAAAACTCCTTTCGATGGATCAAAACTCTTCTGATTTAGACAACTTAGAATGATCGATCATCTAAATCATTCTAATTGCTCCCAAAATCCACCAGTGACACCTAGCAGCATATGATGGCAACCCATCAAAATTGAAAATGAACCTCTCGATGTAGCTACTTATGTGATTAAGTTCTTCTATCTTAAGCTCCGATCAGATTAGGGTTAAGGTGAACTCGTCAAACCCTAATTTCTATCATATGATTTAATCATTCGATTCAAGTCCAATATGAAAATCTTAATAGAAACTCTTTCTATTATTTCACACTATGCCATGGCCATGGGCTTATGGACTTGATTCTCATGATCATCATAGGGCTGCTCTTCTTCTACCGAGGTAGATAGATTCCATCTTGGTGCAATCCAATTCCTATAATGAACATGCTATAGCCAACATACACCTCAGGATTCCGAATGGCTAGAAGATCGAGTCATGGTGTAGTCAAACTATAATACCCTCAAGGTGAATGATCGATGCACCTCAGGTCAAAGAATCAGACACACCACTGCAGCATTGAGTCAGTCATCGACGAGAAGGTAGACTTTCTTATGACTACTCGAGGTGGTCATGCTCAGTGCCCTCGTTCTCTAACGAGCATCTATACTCTCGCTTTGGTATCTCTACACCATAGACTTAAGACTCATCTACTATAAAAAAAGTAATTGTACACTAACCTTCTGGATCAATCACCATTCTCATGATGATCCTACAATCAGAAGCATTTTATGAGTTAATAAATAAAAATTCTTGTCTTAAATTTTTAACTCTTAAAAATAAGAATTATCATTACCATTAACTCAAGGGATGTATCACAGACACTAAATATACATATGTGATAGAAAATAACCTATTTTATTATTTTTAGTTAAAATTATAATTTTGCCCCTAGAAGTGTATTACAAGTGTCAGTCAATTCTATCTTTTAGGGCACACATATCTAACAAACTTTCACTTGATCTAAAGCCAATTGGCTACAAATCTAAGTCCCATCTTCTTAAGACGGGCTTCGATCTTCTGCTAGTCCAACAGCTTTGTAAGCAGATCCACCGCATTATCTACGAAGTCGACTCTCTTGACCTCGACGTAACCCTTCTCGAGGTAATCATGGATGAGGTGGTATCGCTGCTCGATGTGCTTGGATTTTTGGTGAGATCTCGACTCCTTAGCAAGAACTATGGCACCATTGTTGTCGCAGTACAGAGGAATGGCATCTGATGGCATCACTCTGATTTCTGTGGTAAACTTCTTATATTAGAATGCCTCTTTCGCAGCTTCTGACGTAGCAATATATTCTGCTTCCATGGTGGAATCTGCTATCACTGTTTGTTTGAAATTTTTCAACTGACGACTCCACCATTTAACACAAATAGACTCCCAGATGTCGACTTTCGATTATCTATATCAGACATAAAATCTGAGTCTATATATCCCTAAACTTGGAGTTCTCCATTACTAAAGATCAACAACATATCCTTAGTCCTTCTTAAGTACTTAAGGATACATTTCACAGAAGTTCAGTGTTCTTCACCTAGATTTGACTGATATCTGCTCATGACACTCACGACATGGGCTATATCAGGTCGTGTACATAACATGGCATACATGAGGCTCTCTATTGCTGAGACATAAGGGATCTTGCTCATGTGTTCTATTTCCTCAGGTGTGCTAGGGCACATCTTCTTGGAAAGATGAATGCCATGCCTGAAGGGTACCAAACCCCTCTTAGAGTTTTTCATACTAAACCTCTTTGGTACTTCCTCTATGTACATCTTTTGTGAAAGTCCTAGCATCCCATTCGGTCTATCTCTATAGACCTTAATTCCTAGAATAAAGGATGCTTCTCCTAGATCTTTCATGGAGAATTCTTTAGATAACCATATTTTAACTATGGTCAACATGGGAATATTATTTTTGATAAGGAGGATGTCATCCACGTACAATACGAGAAAGACAACAGTGCTCTCACTAACCTTTTTGAAGATACATGGCTCCTCCTCATTTTTGATGAAATCAAACATTTTGATCATATCATTAAAATGAGTATTCCAGCTTCGAGATGCTTACTTAAGTCCATATATGGATCTTTGCAGCTTGCATTTTCCATATTTCATAATCGAAATAGGCTGCAATAGCAAGCAATGTGCGGATGGATTTTAGCATAGCTACTGGCGAAAAGGTATCCTGATAGTCAATGCTTTCGCATTGATTATAACCTTTTGCCACTAATCTAGCTTTGAATGTCTCCACATTTCCATCTGCACCAATGTTTCTCTTGTAGATCCATTTACACCCAATAGGTACTATGCCTTCTGATGGATCTACCAAGGTCCAGACTTGGTTTGAGTGCATCAAGTTAATTTCTGACTTCATTGCCTCTAACCATTTTTTGGAGTCGATATCTGATATCACCTCATTATAGATTTTGGGATCATCATCATGAACCCCATTACCTATGAGGAATATTTTCTTTACATCCTCTGAAATAGTACCTAAGTACCTCTCAGGAGGACGAAAAATTCTTTTCGATCTATGAGATGGAGGAGGTACTGTATGGATTGGCTTAATCTGATTTGGTTCCATTTGATCCTTAGCTCATTGCTCTTGTGAAAATTTCTCATCGAGCTTGATCTGCTTTCCAATGCCGCTATCTTGAATAAACTATTTTTCAAGAAAGATGGCATGTCGACTCATAATCACATTGTGATCTTCTGAAATATAGAAATAATATCCTAATGACTCTTTAGGATATCCTATAAATCAAGCTCTAAAGGACCTAAAGTCTAACTTGTCCACTTGTTGTCTTTTGATATGAGCCGGATAACCCCAAATTCTGAGATGACTCAGACTTGGTTTCTTACCATGCCATATCTCATATGGTGTGGTAGGAACAGTTTTAGAAAGAATCCTATTCAGTAAGTATATTGTAGTTAACAAACAGTATCCCCAAAAAAAATCAAAAAGGTCTGTAAAGCTCATCATGGATCGGATCATATCTAATAGGATCCGATTCCTCCATTCTGAAATTCCATTGAGTTGTGGTATTTCTGGTGGAGTCCATTGAGAGACTATGTCATTTTTCTTGAGATAGTCCAAAAATTTCAGACTAAGGTATTCACCTCCTCGATCTGATCGAAGAATCTTAATGAATTTTTCAATTTACTTTTCTACTTCATATCTGAATTCTTTGAACTTTTCAAAAGCTTCAGACTTGTGTCTCATAAGATACACATACCCATACCTAGATAAATCATTGGTAAAGATTATGAAGTAGATAAAGTTGCCTCTAGTCGGCATATCAAATGGACCGCACACATCAGTATGTACTAGGTCAAGAAGATCGTGGCCCTTTCCCCATATCCTACAAAAGGAAGCTTAGTCATTTTGCCATAAAGATAGGATTCACAAATTGGATATGACTCGAAAGTCAATGGACTCAATAGCCCGATTTTCTCTAATTTGTTAATCCTATCTTCTGCTATATGACCTAATCTCAGGTACCACAGACATCTATCATTAGGACTATCCCTAGGATGTTTTGATTTTATGGCATTCACATTTTGCTCAAAGTTAAAAATAGATACATCAACATGTAACTGATAGAGACCGTTAATAAGAAAATCATTTGTAATTTTATTTCTTTCATAAAGAATGTTAAATGGTCCTTAAAAAAACTAATTACATAGCCTTCTAATGCAAGACAAGAAATAGAAATCAAATTTCTGCTTACTGCAGGCACATAATAACAGTCTTTTAATACTAAGTCTAATCTAGATGATAATCGAAGAGGATATATTCCCACGACCACGGCAACAACCCTTGCTCTATTTTTGATGCGCAGGATCATCTCACCATCCCTCAGCCTTCTGCTATCCTCAAGATCCTGTATAGAAGTGCATAAATGAGCACTAGAACTAGAGTCAAACACCCAACTAGATGCAAAAAAAATCGTAAGGTTAGACTCAATAATAAACATACCTCCAGAAGGACTAGCCTCCTTCTTATTCTTCAGGATAGCCAGGTATGTAGGGCAATTCTACTTCCAGTGGTCGTCATTGTTGCAATAAAAATACTTTTCTTTGTCAGCAGCCTTCTTCAGCTCTGCCTTTTCTTCTTTCCTTCTTCCACCTTTTACTTTTTTGCAAACTTCTTCTTTCCAAAAGACTTTCTCTTAGAAGAAGTCCATTTCATAGCAAGCACTGAGCCTTTAAAACCTTTCATGGGAAGCTCAGCGGTGACCAACATGTTCATAAGTTTGGCCAAGGAGTTTTGAAGTTTATGCATATGGTAGTTCATGATGAACAAGAGAGGAGAATCTATTCTAAAGGGAGCAGCAAGAAACTAATACTCGGACCTCAAATTGAAGTACCATCTTTTTTTCTTTTTGTATTAGTTGAGCTATAACTTAGAGACTTCATTTATTGAACAGTAGCCTGAGGCAAGGTCCAACTTCCTTATCAACATCAAAGCAAAAGGAGAGAATTCCATCCAGCTTATGTCAGACGTATTTTAATTGCTACTGCATTAGAGGCCACAACTGGACATATCTATTGCAATGCTGTACTAAAGGATGGCCTTTCAGAAAAAATGATCTTCTCTTCTTCCTTAGAGAAGGACTATCCCTGTGACTTCGCTACATGTTGGCCTGCGCTGAAAGGCTACGCCCCGGCAAAAGAAGCCTTCAAGCTGAAGATAAGAGACGCGAAAAAGAGTAGCAGGCGGGGTGTAATCAAAGTAAACACGCCAATTTTAAGAGGTATGATGAAGCGCGAGCCAGCATTTAAACCCCTCCTGACAAAACGAGCCCAAACTCCCATCTTGAGCTCAATCAATAAGGAAGCTGATAGAAGACCACAGTGGAACTCTCCCCTCCAGAAAATTCAACACTAATGCTCTCACTGTAATAATCTCGAAGACTCAAGCTGCATGATGGAAATAAAGAAAGCAGTTGCGATGGCTAGAGGATGAGGAGTCACCTAGCCAGGCACAACCCCAAATTAAATAGGCCTCTATCATCATAACCACAGTCATGATACTGAAGAATGCATCATCTCCAATGACGAAGTTGAGGGGCTTAATAAGAAATGGGTCACTGCTTGATCGATTCCTAGAAGTCCGATCGATTAAAGAAGAAAGATGTGCAAGAAGTCCTGCCACAGTCTGAACATCTCAGAGGATGACCAAGAAAGATCGACCTCTGGCTTGGAATCATCAACAAGTTGCAATTGCTAGGAGACATTTGATGGAAGAGGCAAGCGGCATCGGTAGAATCTCATGAAGAACAACAGACTGAAGAACCCATTGCTTTTACTAAAAGAATGCTCAGAAATTCAATTTTCACACAATGATCGGTTGTTAGTAACTGTTAAATAATTGCTAACTATGATTATTCGTCATATTTTATGATAATGAAAGATCTTGTTATATTTTTATTGTATTATGCATTCTCTAAATGTCATACCTAACAATAGAAATGAGCCAATAAGTTTTTCACTAGTGGATTCACCAACAATGCAGTCTCCATGATGGAAATAATAATCTTAATCTATCATGGTTCAGATTCAGTATCCAAGGTCAATCAAAGGCCCAAATAGATTTTTTGGTGTGAAGGCTCCCTCACACTTACAATACCATTTTTGACTAACCTGATTTGAATGCACTTGGACACAGTGCTACGATACTAGTATCTGAAGATGAAGTTTCAATCAATTATAGGATGAAGAGGTCAAAGAAGCATCAAGCTCTTGCATGGCACTAGTTAACTATTGGCCTATATAAGGGGGAGCGGATGAAAATCTTATCCCGTAGATAGCGCTTGAGTCCATGATGATTTGAACAAAAAAAATGAGGGAGAATCAAAGAAAATCTTGTTACAATTCCTGTTAAATGCTGGACATAGAATTGATCGCCTATCTTAGAAAGATGCTGGTGTTTTTATCGAATACCTACAGATATGCCTAGGATTGATGCTGAAGAAATGGAGCACCGACTATGCGGAACCTCAAAATATAGTCAATTAAAGCAAAAAGACGCAACTTTTACACCATAAGGGTAGAAAACCATTATGGACGAGGTTTGACAACTCCTCAAAAATTGAGTTTATTCCAAAAAAGTAACATATCGATGGATTGTGAACATCGTACTTGTCAAGGAGAATGGCAAAGTGAAGGATGTTGCATAACTTCATAGACCTTGAAATCAAGACCATATCCAAAAGATAGCTATCCACTTGTCAATAATTGATCAATTGCGTAGACACAACTCAGACAAACTAACTCCTCACTTCATGATGCTTTCTCTAACTATAATCAAATCTGGATGGCATCAAAAGATGAGAAAAAAAATACTTTTATTACTAACCATGGTCTTTATTATTATAGAATTTTTCCATTTAGACTAAAGAATGCAAATGCCACCTATCAACGTCTGATGAATAAGATCTTCAAAGAGCATATCGACCGTAATATGGAGGTCTATGTATATGACATGCTTATTAAAAATCGATCTTCATCAAATCATATTGCCGACCTTGAGAAGACCTTCAACACCCTCCGAAAGTATAAGATGAAGCTAAACCCTATGAAATATGCTTTCGGAGTGATGTCGAAAAAATTTTTAGGATTCATGGTATCGAGATGCGGCATCAAGGCAAACTCAAAGAAGATCAAAGCCATCCAAAAAATGATTATCCTAAAATAATAAAAGAGGTTCAACGCCTTATAGGCAAAGTGGTAGTCCTAAATCTCTTCATCTCAAGATTGGTAGAGCATTGCATGCCATTCTTTCAAGAAATTAAGCAGCCCAAGAACTTCAATTGGACTCCTAAGTGTCAGCAGGCCTTTGAGGAATTGAAAAACTATCTCAGTTCACCTCCACTCCTTGCCAAGCCTAAACCTAGAGAAGAATTATTTTTATACTTGACAGTAGCCATTTGAGCTGTCTAAGTCAGAGAAGAAGTTAAAATTTAGAAGTCGATCTACCATATAAGTAGAGTTTTGAGAGATGTAGAAACAAGATATACCAAATTAGAAAAATTGACTTATGCCTTGTTGATTGCAGCTAGGAAGCTCCGACTTTATTTTCAAAGGCATACAATTATACTTCTCACTGATTAGCCTATGAAGGCAATTCTTCACCGATCTAATACTTCTAGAAGGATAGCAAAATGGACGATCGAGCTAACCGAGTTTGATATCAATTCAACCTCGACCATCCATCAAAGCTCAGATATTGGTCGATTTTATAGTAGAGTGCACCATCCCAAATGTAGCCAAACCTGAGCATCAAGAAGTTTGTACTCCTAGTTCTTCTGAAGAAAAAGTTGATCTTTCTAAAGATTTTTGGGCTTTGTATGTAGATGGCTCATCCAATGCCTCAGGGGTAGGCACAGGACTAATTTTAATTAATCCAAAGAAAATTATTGCTGAGTATGCTCTACGCTTTGAGTTTTCCACCATCAATAATAGAGCCGAATATGAAGCTCTAATCTCAGGATTGAGGATAGCTAAAAAATTGAAAGTAAGATACTTGAAGGTTTATAGTGATTCTCAATTAGTGGTAAGCCAGGTCAGCAACACTTATGAAGCTCGAAAGAAAAGCATGAAGTACTTGAAAAAGATAAGAGGCTTAATCTCAACCTTTAATAGCTTTGATATCCAATAAATTTCTAGAGCGAAAAATACTAAAGCCGATCTTCTTTCCAAGTTGGCTACTCTAGCTCCGAATGAATTGCCAAAAGAGATTTTCTTTGAAGTTCTACAGCATCCAAGTTTGAAAGAGTCCTAAGTAGTAATGCAAGTTGACCATGAGCCCAGCTGAATCGATCCGTTAGTTTCATATCTCAAAGATGGAGTTCTTCCTAAAGATCCCAAGGAAGCTCGAAAATTGAAAAATCAAGCCTCCTGCTATGTTTTGTATGAAAATAAGTTATACAAAAGATCATACTCCTTGCCACTCCTTTCGAAGTTGATTATGCTCTGAGAGAAGTATATGAGGGAATATGTAGAACCATCTAGGAGCCAAATCTCAATCTTACAAGTTACTTCGACAAGAATATTATTGGCCAACCATATACCAGGATGTCATAAATTATGTGAGAAAATGTAATCAATACTAGAGGAATGCAAGTATTCAGAGACAACCAGCTTCGCAACTCACATCCTTAAGTGCCCCTTGGCCATTTTCACAGTGGGGGATGGATATACTTGGGCTTTTTTCTTTAGCATCTAGACAGCAAAAAAATTTTTTGGTAGCAGTGGATTATTTTACTAAGTGAGTAAAGGCCGAACCTCTAGCAAAAATAACTGAAGCCAAGATATATGACTTCATCTAAAAGTTGATAGTTTGTAGATTTGGCCTATCTCGAATGCTAATCATCGATAATGGGCACCAATTTGCAGGAGCAAAGTTCATCGAGCTCTATAAAGACTTGAATATTTGCCACCATTTTATATCTATGGCACACCCTCAAGTAAATCGTGAAGCTGAGGTAACTAACAGAACTCTATTTCAGGAGATAAAAGCAAGACTTGAAAGGATGAAAGATACATGAGTGGATGAACTCTACATGTACTCTGGGCTTATAGAACCATCCAAAGATTACCCACCAAAGAAACCTTCTTTGCATTGACTTTTGGGATAGAGACAGTCATCCCAATTGAACTTGAACTTCCTTCAGCATGGGTCGAAGTTTTTAACGAACAAAATAAATCACAAGACCTCAAAGCCAATCTTGATCTGTTGGAAGAAAAGTGAGAGAAAGCTCAAATTTGGATGGCTGCTTACAAGC